>QRFB01002322.1:19758-53617 GCA_008931105.1 Oenanthe javanica | reverse complement strand
AAGGCATATTATCTGTCTGCATTGTGGGAAGATACCCTGGTCTTGATAGGTTTCAGCTTCAAGCCCATGCTTTCGGGAGATAGGAGCTCTGGAGCAATGCATGATGGGCTTAGGGGGCTCCGGGGACTGCCACTGAGTTGGCTTGGCCTGTACAGGCCATACCCCATAAGAAAATACTCCATAGGTATCAACATTGCATGTGGTTGCTCTTCTGTCACCATTGATCCACAGGCCTGTACCTGCATAAAACAGTTCTAAAGCGGTAAGAATTAGCACATTCAATCAACTATCTCATCAAGTTTGTGAGTTCCAATAATCACAAATTTTCTTAAATTTATAATCTACTATAGTATTATTTTAATATCGAAAGTACTTGACAGATAATGTGAAAATACCTAATAAACAGTAGTGGACATGAATAATCACATACCTCAACTAACGCACTGTATCTTCTATCCAGCTTTGCAGTCATATGGACAGCTTCCGAATGGAAAGGAGAGCTGTCACCCACAAAAATAAGAGTCCGACATCTTAGCCTCTTTAATCCTTCGGTAATGTCGGGTCTCCTGCTCATTAACAAAATGAAGGTTTAAATTCTAGCAAAGGAAGAAATATGATTACAGAAGTAAGGATCCTTCTCCCTTCAAAGAGTAATGCAAAAGGGAGATTCCAGCTAAAATAGTATCTACCTATCAATTGCTTGAAGATACCGCAACACGTTTCCACTCTGCCTCTCATCCAGCAACTGAGTACAAAGATAAACAGAAGGAAATTATGTGAGTAACTAAAAGAAAAAGCTTCTAAAAATTTAGAATGTGAAAAGTAATAAAGTTCATAATGAAGAGTGGAAAGAGTCAAGCACTAACTCTTCTGCATGCTTGAACTATATCTGACTCTGGTACTTCCGCATTACCACGAAGTTCCTGACAGTAATAAGGCCATGTCAATTTAATCATTCACGAATGAACAGATCAAAATACACAAGAAAATAGAAATCTTTGCTCAAGTAGTAGATTACTTTGCAGAAGTATCGGTACAGCAGACACTCCTTTAACAAATGAGACATTCCATAGAAATATAGCAGATTCGACATCACCTACATGCACAAAAGTAAGTTAAAGTACTGATATAATTTAGTAACCTAATTATTAGAGAAGGAAATGTGACTTGATACCTTGTTACATAACCATTCCGTCCAAGAAGGTGCCTTGCATAGAGGGGAAACAAGTATCAAACCGAGAACCCGCTCCCTGTACTTTATCTGTAATTTTTAACCTTGAACTAGTCAATAAGAGTTCATGTATGGGAAGGATAAACAAAGAAGGAAATGGGTGATTACAACTACAGAGACATACAGCAAATAGGGTGAGGACATAAGCTCCTGCCATTGCCCCCATACACATTACTGCACCAAGCCTGAACAATATGAGTTTCAGCAAATCAGTTCCACCAAGCAAAACATATGAATATGAACTACACATGCATACTTTAGCAAAATTAATGTGTCTGTTATTTACCTAAAATAATTTAGCACCTCAAGGATCTGATCTGCTAAATCATCAACACAAGGAACAGGATCATCTGGACATATTGCTGCAGCTCCCAACTGCAAGAACTCTTGTAAAAGCGCACATAAAATGTAAATAATAGCATTCAGTAGCAAGGAAGAAGAAAATAACTAGAACAAGGCAGAAGAGGTAATGAGTAAAAAGAATTTCAGAAGCAAGCAATTTGCAGACCTCATGCCCTGGAGGACTGATATGGTAGATGCAAAAATTGTGAAGCAACAGAGAAGCTGCTTCTGGACAAAAGAATAATCCTTGGAAACACGACATATCTGCATAAAATTATGATTTTATGCAATTAAAGCAAAAACTTCATCATATGACAACAAATATAATTTACATAATATAGGGGGCAATAATAAAGGAAAAGTGTCAAATCTGAAAAAGGAAATCACCACTTACGATTAAGAGCTATATCAGGATAGGTAAGCAAAGCAGGTTTATCCGGATCCCCATACACAATAACAGACACAGAACCGCGGCCAGTTCGTATATTATGTTCCTGGATAATGAACATTTCAAAACCTTCTATCAGGAAATATGAAAAGAATACAATTTGAATTTGCAATTTAATAAATCGTATATTAGGATATTCCAAATGAAAACTGTATTAGTCCAAAAAAACATTTGCTGAGCCTAACAATCATTTGCTTTGTAAAATGCCAAAACAGAAGAAAAAAAACAGCAATTAATGACAAATTTTAACTCCTGGAAGGAACATGAAATTTAGGCTTTTCCCTTTTAGAGGAAGCTTACTCCAAGTAAGAATATATTACTAACTTGTAGCAATTGATTAGGTCAAAGGCATCTCTACACGGTGATAAGTAATATTCAAGTTTCCAACATTTCAATCATTGTATTCTTAATAAGTTAGTTTCACTTTAACAATAAAGATTATCATCCAATTACTAAAATGAAAACGACTGCTAACCAAATAAAAGAATTGATGGCATCTTCAACCATAAAGGAAGGAACAAGTAAATGACATGTACAACATAGGTGACTTCATGACTTCATATATCACCAACAAACATAAAAAGTTACTGAACAAGGAAAAAAGAACAGACATAAATCAAATTTCGTAAAACACTAAAAAGAAATTTAAAGCTCTATTCTCAACAAATCGATCATGAACTGCTGTATGTTTGAGTATTATTAACAAAAAATAATTAGCTGCAGTTCTAGCTATAACTTACCAAGATTATGTTGAAACAAGGTCAATTACATTAATCAAATAGCATAAGCTTTGAAAAAGTTTAACTAATAATTTTTCCCTCCAAAGCTAATTAACAAGAAGCATACATACATATATACATACATACAGCTGAAATAACAACAACAATCAAAACAGATACAATCACCAGATCTACAAGCTAAAATCACAACATCAAAAACATTCTCACCACAATCAACACAACATAGTACAAACATCCAAAATGCACACACATTCGCATAAACATAATAATACACGTGTACATGTTTTAATTATTATATCCGGCCCAGATATCGACCAAGTTACGAAAAAATGTAACGTTATTATTACCTTTCCGCCAAGATAGATAGTTTCCATATCAACAGAAACGGAATCGCTGAACTCCGCCATGGCCGTCGGCTCCTCGTGTCCGAATGCAGCCAAAGTCTCTAGATTTTTCTCCTCTTTTCTCTCTCTAGATTTTTCTCCTCTTTTCTCTCTCTAGATTTTTATTTTTTTACTATCTCTCTACCTAATAATAAGGCTTAGAGTTTCAATGGCTTATATACAAAGCGATGCTTTCTCTCTCTTTTTATAATTTTTCTCTCTCTAGATTTTATAATTTTTCTCCCTCTAGAATATATATATATATATGTATGTAAGTATAGACAGCTGTATTTGAAACTCCACCGACGATTTTGTTGTCCTTAAACAACGGCGTGCGGCTCTCAATCACTACAACAGCTTATACAAGTACAAATTGTATGTATGTATACGAGGGTAGTTACTGTCTTAACATACTTTTGAATTTTCTAATTTATCTTTTATTCTACTATTTAATTAATATTAATAATAATTGTTGGCATGTTCTAGTATAACGTAAAATTTTGTTAATTTTTATTTATAATATATTTTCCCGTTAAATTTATATATACTTTTACAAATCTTCTGGAATATTAAAAAGAGAAAGAAATTATATATGTATTTTTTAAAATAAAAATTATCATTTAATATATGTCTTTTTCTTTCCATAACAAATTTAGGTGTAGTTTTTTAAAATTATTCATACATTTATATTTGTTATTTTTAAAATTTTAATTCATGTAAAACTCAATATATTCACATCTTTTAATATAATAAGTAGATTATGTATAAAAGAAAATGATTAATAAATATTTCTTTTAATTAAAGGAAATATTGTATATAATTTTATTAGGTCTTCTTTCTAGTGTTAGCTCATGGCTACACATCACTCAATTAGACACTTTTATGATGTGTCTTCTTTTTATTAAGAAATTTTTCGTGCATACAAGATCCAATATCATTAGTAAATAGAAGTCAATTAAAATTTGACAAATCATTTTTTATTTTTTATTATTTACCTCAGGGGTACACTAAAAAAATCGAATTTCATATTATAAAATTTTATTTTAATTAAAAGAATACTATCAAATCTAAGTCGGGAAAAAGTACACAGTCGGCCCCACGATAAGTATTAGTGTAGCATTGATTTTCTTTCTCAATAAAATTTGGTACTATATATACGGATCTTAATTGATAATCCAATTAATACTCTCTACGTCCCATTTTATATGAGCTTATTTGATTTTTACGGAGATTAATAAAAGATAATAAAAAAAGTTGTATGAGCTTATTTGACTTTTACGGTGATTAAGAAAAAATAGTAAAAAAAGTTGTATGAGTTTATTTGACTTTTAGGGAGATTAAGAAAAGATAGTAAAAAAAAAGTAAAGTTAATTGAAAAGTTGGTAAAGTCGTGGAACCTATCAATATTTAATACTTCCTCCGGTCCTCTTTATAAATCGTTTGACTTTTTATACGTAACTTTATGTGTTTTTACCGCATAGTTAAAATTAATATTTTTTAAATTTTCTTTTTGTGAATTAAAATTTAAATATTATATTTTTTTTCAAAAAAATAAAATAAAAAAATATCAATTCTAACTATATGGTCAAAACTCCTAAAATTACGTGTAAAAAATCCAATGACCTATATAAAGTACGAGAGGGAGTAATAGATCTGAGATAGTGAAGGAAGGTAATTGGTGTAATACTCCCACCGTCCCAAATTAGTAGTCACTTTTGAGGAAAAAAATTGTCCCATAATACATGTCCACTATATCTTTTCAATGCAATTTTATAGGTAAATTTTCAAATTAACACTTTGACTGAAATATTGGTAATTAATGTAATATAGTTATCATTCAAATTATGTATTGAAATTATCACAATTAATATAATTAATATGGATACAAATGGATAATAATTCTAATGTTAGAAATTTCTTAATATGCATATTTTTTGTAAAAGTGACATGTAAAATGGGACGGATGTAATAATATTTATTTAATAAAAAAAGGAGTATAAAATGAGAAGTAGTGTTTGTAATAATGAAAAATAGTGTTGAAAAATAGTAAGTATAGTATGTTCATTTTTTTGGGACGTTATAAAAAAGAATAAAAATCATACAAAATGGGAAATAGGAGTATTTGTTAACGAGTATTGTGAGTCGACATAATCGATGCTGACAATTCTAATGAGATGATTTGAGAATTAATCGGATATTCCATATTTATATTAGTTAATAGGAGTATTATTTATTGATTGAGATATTAATAAGAAATTATATAATAGATTATTGTAAATGGTTGTTTATTTTTTTTTACATTATTAAAAATATATATAATACTATAATTTGATGCTTCAAATATTTTAGGTTTTGATAATATATATTATTAATATCTAAATTTAATATCTTAGTTTATATTATAATTTAAAATTGAATGTATCTTAAATTAAAATTTTTTATTATTAATTTTTCATTTAGAAAATATAACAATACAAAAAGTGACTTAATAATTAATTATTAGTAATTTCATTATTTACGTGTAAATCCATCCGATCTCTGGACTCTTATTATGTATAGGATATAATATAGGACCGTCACATACTCAACTAATTTATTATATTTAAGGAGTTATTTTTACAGTTAAATATGTAAAAGTCAAAACATCAGAATAAGAAATTAATTGATTTATTGAAAAATTTCAAAATATATTTAAGAAATATGAATAAACTTTACATGGTGACCATGATTGGTGACTGGTGAGTGGTAAGCGACATATTACATTATTTGACAGAGGTTGCCGTTTGTTGGTCACAGCTGCTAATATATTATTACCACGTCGCTTTCTTCTTGGTTTTTAACTCCTTTCTTATTCCTCTTTTTTCACTTGTTCATTATTTTACATTATTTTACCATAGACAGTGCTGGAGCCTGGAGGTACCATTGTACCAACAATAACTTTCTGATTTGTTGTGCATTTATTACGTATATTTCATAAAAAAAATATTATCAAAAGATATTTTTAAAAAAAATATTTATAAAAAATACAAATGCAAATGTAATAAAAAAAATTGAAATGATTTCCGATTATTTTAGACTGTTATTGATTACATTTAAATGCAAAAGTGTAATTTTACAAAAAAATTAAAATTTCTTATTTTTATATAAAAATGTAATAAAAAGCATATCGTGAAAAAAATATTTGCAAAAAAACCTCTATTATTTATTGGTAATAATATTTGCAAATTGCAAGGATGCTCTTGTCTTGCAATTTTTCATTTCAGGAGAGATCTCCCAGTTGATTTAGCTAAAGGAGTCCTGCGTGCTCTCTGTCTTCAAGCACTGGGGCAGGTATTATATATTTTTTCACTTGCACATCAATAATGCTAGGTGAAAACAGAATGCTGGTGGTCTGAAACTCTGAATACTGCGGAAGTGGAAGCAGAAATGTGGATTATATATGATATATCTTTCATTTTTCTAGTTAACTCTTAAAGAATCGGACATAAACACTTGGAAGGACCTTCTGGTTTATAGTAGAATAGTAGCACATGAAGTTCTTCCATCATGCTACTCTTTTATGTGAATTACCTTCAGTATTATCTTTATTGAACAGGTGAACTCTTATTTAACAAGGCATTTTTATCACATTTATTAATACAGAGTTGAGTCACAAACCCTTCCTCAAATCTGGAGGACTTCATTACCTTGATGGCTAACACGGATTTGGATTCCAATTGATCCCCGATGGCTTGGCATCCCTCTATCTGATCCTGACCCGATTGAAGAATCCCCCGAACCCCCACTTTTCTAAGGTTCATGCCGATCTTGAATAGCATGTTACCGCCATTTCAACACCTCATAAAACTCAATTCTCGGATCCCTCCAGCAACTTCCATGCTCTCAGATGGTTTCGTGCCCTTCACAGCTGATGCTGCACATTCACTAGGATCCTTGAAAAAGGTTTTGTACCATTTGGATGAAAGATATTATATTTATTTAAAACTTTAATCTATTTTATTTCTTTTGTGAATCCCCCGGTCCAACTAGACCATACCCTGACGGGTTTGATCTGTGGTTAGACAAAGATCTTTTGTTGACACATTCAGGCAGTCCACTATCTCTCTTCCATATCTTGCCAACACAACTATGTGAGCGCAATCTCATATATTAAATAAGTAGGATGTTAATCAAAACTAGAGATGGTAATGGTTTCGACATGGTGTGCTCCTTTTTCTAATCATCATAACAGGGTATTTTTTCGAGCTTTTTTGTGCTGCTTCACCGTTGTCCTAATTTTTTTGCACGGGGGACTGTAAATGCCCTATGACTATGTACGAGAAACCATTAGGCCTATAGCATCTTTTGTCAACTGCGCTTCTTCTAGTCTGGTTAGCCATTAGCATGACATTATAAACTCAGAGAGACAGTAAACCAAGTGCAACAAGATTTATTCTTGACAGGCTTTGTCCTGTGTGAAATGGATAAAAAAAATCTGGGCCTCCTGTCTACTTGAGTCGAACAACTTCACATTCGAGACTAAGCACCAAGTATAAAATTGCATAATAGGGAATGAAAACACACACAAGTATTACAACTTTAACTAAATAGCATGACAAAATCTTTCACATAAGAAACTATGCAATTATATCTCTGGTCAGCAAACTAGCCTACAATTTTGAAGTCCAAATAGAAAATTCCATACAAAATTCAAAATTTGATGATCATATCAAAATCGAAGTTATGATTGAAGTGTTCCGGCAGGGAGAGGTCAGAGCTAAGAAATGCTAGCCTATAATTGAGAAAATAAGCAGGTTATTTTTTATGGGAAGGCAACAGAGGCAAAATGTTGAGGGGGTGCAAAAGAATATTAAAATCACACGAGTTATCATTAATTCGCTACCAAGTTAAATAAGAATGTTAGATTTTTCACTTGTTCATTATTTTACCCATGACAGTCTAATTTATTGTGCATTGGATATGTATACTTTTTTATTGGTAACAATATAATAACTTTTAAACGTTCATAAAAATTTAAAATATATATATTATAATTTAAAATAATAATGATAAGAATAATAGAATAAAAGATAAGATATCAGCGGACATATAACGGCTTGCTGTATTTATAAAAATTTTGTAGAACTTTTTTCTGTTTGAAAATTAGAGAAATAAGTAATTTTAACTTTTAAGAGTTTAATTTATCTGTTAATTTTTAATCAAAATTTTGTAAAGCTTTTAAGATGTTTGATAAAATAGTGAAATAAAAAATTAAATCATGGATAAAATTATAAATAAATTATAGAGTAGACTGATTTGGAAAAAATATGNTATAGAGTAGATTGATTTGGAAAAAATATATTATTTTAATAAGTTCTTATATTGAAAAATAAAGACAAATATTAAAAAATCTAAAAATATTTATGTAATTAATAAAAAATTATCAAATTTAAATAAAAAGAAAATATCATGCACTTAAAATAAGTTAATCCTCAAACTGTTTTGTCTTGTCTTGGTTAATAAACAAAAATGTTTAAGAAAATACTAGCAGAATTGATGATCATATATATTGCACCATATCATAACTCAACAGTAATGTCTTCTAAGATAAATGTATGCCAACATAACTTCAGCAATTTTATGTGAACTAATTGTAGCAATAATGTCAGTACTTGAGATACTTAAAGGCTGCGCATGAGAATGCCTTCAAATGTAATCCCCGGTCCAAATGCTAAAGCAAGTCCCCATTCTTCTCCATCATCTCTTTTCAGCTCCTCTCGCATGTATTCGATCACATAAAAGATCGTATTGCTGCTAACATTCCCAAAATCCATCAATGCCTTTCTACTACATTCGAGTTTGCTACTTTGTAATCCAAGATTACTCTCTAATCGGTTAAGGATAGCCGGTCCACCAGGATGAACTGCCCAAAACAGATCATTGAAGTTCTTTAAGCCTTCTTTTGCCATGAGTTTTTTGCAAAATTCCTGAATGTTGTCTTCTATTTTTTGTGGAAGGTCTCTACCTAGCTTGAAATTTATACCCTCTTCTGAAAGCCTACCATCAATCACATGTTGTGTCCCGGGCAAAAACTGCTGCACAGCATAGTTTAGTTCCATGAAAGGAGTCTCGACGAGCTCTATTGGGTCCGTACCAATGATCACAGCGGCAGCACCATCTCCAAACAGAGCAGCTCCAACAAGGTCATATGGACGATCCTAGGATATATGCACTAACTTGTTATTAATAGTAAAACAAATTTTGTAGCTTAGCAAATTTAAAACTTTTCAAGAAGAACTCTACTAGAATAGACCTTTAACTATTCAAATAAGATTAAATTACTAGTACCTTGTTAGGAGGACGGAAACCAAGAATCGTAGTTTCAGAGGTTGTCAATAAAACACGGCTTCCTGGATTGTTTTCAGCAATGTCCTTAGCAACTCTAAGGCCAGTAACACCACCATAGCAGCCAAGAAAGTAAAGCATAACACGTCCGACATCACTTCTTAAGCCAAGTTCACTAGCAAGGTACAGATCGCCACCAGGTAAGCGTATCTCACTTGATGAAACATACACAACATGAGTAATATCTCCAACTGGTCTTCCCCATTCTTTAATACAAGCTATACTTGCTTCTTTTGCCATCTCTACAACTGCTGGATTTGCTATTTCTAGCCGTTGTTTGATTGTCGGAACACCTTCAATCGCTAGCTCTGGATATTGATCTAAGATCTCTTTGCACAGCACTGTGTATCTTGTTTTCACAGTTGTAGTTTTACCTACCAAAATTTATACAAATTTGATGAAATTTGTTTATATATATAATATGAATGTATAAAAAGAATTGTGTTATAATATAAGAAACACTGTGAGGTCGTATATTCTGCACACCCTCCCTCAAAACGGCCACCAAAACTTATGATTTGTTGAACTTGCATAAAAGCAAAACTATTAAATCATATATAAAGAATGTTATTTATTTTAGCCGTAAATTACTTACACAAGCGCTCTAATTTCTCTTTAATAGCCAAATCTTCACATTTCGTATCACGGCAAAATCCCTCAACCAAGAATTCTTGTGGAATGATCTGACTAGGAAAAGATTTTCCCGTTGCTAATATCGTTGCCTTTCCGGGGGTCGGAACACGCCTAATCGATGTTTTCTTAAGAGCAGTGGTGCCATTGCCATTGCCATTTAACAGAGACATGGTTTAGTAGAAGCAAGATATGTTGAAGTACTTGCTAGGTGAATGTAGAAATAAAACAGCAGAGATATAAATGGAGAGTTGTATATTTCTTGGAGGAAAGCTGGTGGGGAAGAAAAAAAGCATGAATGATTTGAAAATGTACTCCCTCCGTCCCGGCCAAATGTTTACATTTGGTCCGGGCACGGAGACCAAGGATAGTGGGTGTAATAGTGATTTTATTGTTAAAATAAATGAAGTAGTGGGTGTAATAGTGTAAAGTGTTGAAAAAGTGGAGTGAAGTAGTGGATGTAATAATATATTTATTGTTAAAAGTTACTATTTTTAGTAATGTAAAGAATTGGGTGGGACATCCAAAAAGGAAAGTGTAAAGAATTGGTTGGGACGGAGGGAGTAATATTTAGCACTTCTTGTTCTGATTTTGGTTCTTGGGTTTGGATGGTGTGATGTTTTAGATTGCAACAATCTTTTCCACTGTGATGTAATAATGGGCCCGTTTGTCAACTTATAAACTGAAAATTATACGTATTTTTCTCCATATATGTTACTAATGAGGATTCTCAAACGGGGTCAATATATAGTACAAGACTCACAACTCACAAGACACACAACTCACAAAAGATGTTTTTAAGAGGTCAAACTTTTACATACGATAGAATCTCGATAAATAAATAACCACATCAAATAAATAATTTTTTCTGGTTCCTAATATAATATACATAGTGTATTTTTGAACTTGATAAATGAATAATTTCAATTAATTAATATAATTTTTCTATTCTAATCATATTCATTTATCGAGATTTAACTGGAAGGTAAGGTAATGTAAAGTTGAGTCGATCGAATATTTCTCTTTACACATATTTGCGAAAACAAATTAAAATAATTACGAGGAAGTCCAATTCATAATTACGTATAGTTGTATAATTATAATATAAAACTAAACTCAAAAAACTTATTTTAATGTGTAGTTATTGTTTGTTGAATAAATGGATAAATAGATATTGATTGTTCCCCATCAAAGATGACTATACTCATTTTTATCATATTATTAAAATTGAAATGAAAAAGTTAAATAAAATATTATAACCCTTTTACATTTAACCCTGGACTTATATACTCTAACATTACATCTACGTAGTATTACGTTTCTTTTTTTACACATTACTTTTATATTTCTAAAAATACTCTTTATCCGTTTAAAATTGATGCAAATAAAAAATTAGTTATTAGGAGATTCTTTTAAGTTTATAATTTAATAGTTTAATAGAAATACCAGCCTATATCATGTGTGATGCACAGATCGAATTATTTTAATATTTCAAATAATTTTTTATTTTAATATTTTTTATATGATTTGAATTTAAATTTCTATAATAATTTAAAATTTATTTAATATTATATGTATATATTTTTATAATTTTTTTATACTTTTGTATTTGTATTTTAATATGATAATTTTTGTATGTTTTATTTAGAGATGTGTATTAGTTAGAAAATTAAAGTGAGATATGTTTTAGTTAGGAGATTAATGTTCAATAAAATTTGTGTGTTTCATTTAGAAGATGTGTATTAGTTAGAAGATTAATTTGTGATTTTTTTAGTTAAGAGATTAATTTTTAATAACTATCCGACCTAAATACGGACCGACTACCGACTACCAAACTTTTAATGCTTCGGCTTTAATAATCCAGTATAGCATAAATATGTGTGTTGGATTGTGTGAGACAAGAGATCGTTGCTAGTGGTGCCACTGAAGAGGTGAAAGATAAAAAGAATATCAGAACAAGTATAAAATATAGGCTCAATTTGTCACTTTTGGAGTCAATTAATTTGTTGCTATGGATATCCGCCTGCATTCCATGAATGTTGCCTCGGATTAAAAGAGGTTCCAAGTGTTAACTGCTGCAAAATCTGTCGTAAACAATGGTTTCATTGAAATTTCTAAAGAAGATAGTGTAATCAACTGCCACCATTGTAAGTTTCGATATCATATCGGTTGCCTAAGAATGAAAGATCCTGTGCGGGGACGGACGGGGAGGGAACGAGTTTGTGAAGGTTAGTAGCAGGGTTCCAAAGGTACATATTCTCGACATCAAGGCTAAGACTAGCATAAAAACATACAATTCAGCAAGCAGAACCAACAAGTGTGAAAGACCTCGTAAATGGAAAGTTAAGTTGAGGTGATAAGTTGACAAGCACCCAAGTTGATAAGTGAAACTGATTCTTTATATCTAGGTTTTTTTTANTTTTCATAAGAGTGAACATTGTGAATCTCTTCATCAGCTGCTGTGATTGCCAGGTGAGACTTAGCAAAATGATGGCTCGAAATCAGGGACAGCCATGACTTGGAAACTGATTTTAATACAACTAATGTCTTTGATGGAAGGCGTAGGAGTATGTTACTTATGAGATCCTCTGGAATACTACCTGTAAGTGTAAACCTCCTCATTTTGTGCTCCTTTGATGCTGTGGAACTCATTTTGGATTACTAGTGCTACTTTTAGCTCAGCTTTATTACATGACAAACCAACCTTACATCCATGATCCATGTAATGAAACCCTGCATCCCTCGGCCTGGGCCTGGGTCACTAATACACCAACCCCATCAACCAATCTCTCGCTATTTCTGCTCGATCAAATTAATATATAAAAATTTAACGAGCTGGGTATATATTTTTGAACCAACCCAATTTATGTTAAATTTCTATATAATTTTATTATATAATTATACCTTTTACAATTATTTTTGGTATTTTATAGTTTTTTCTATGTTCTGTAGTATTTCGTAGTTATTTGTTAACTGAATTCCTTCAAAATAAAAATTGGTTCCTCATTTACTCAAATAATGAGTTACTCGTCGAGTTTTATTCTATACAGTAAATTATATATTCATTTATTGATTTATGATTAAACTTTATGATATATATATATATATATATATATATATATATATATATATATATATATATGACTTGTATATTACCTTAATTTAATTTCTTAAAATCTTGATGTTAACGAGAGTGGAACGTGTGATTGTTGCAAGTATGAATCGAATCAAATTTGACATGACAAGAAGCCAAAGAATGGCCAAAGGAGTGACACATTAAACATGACCGTGGGATAGTAACAAAAAAAACTTGTTAGACGAATGATA
Source organism: Oenanthe javanica (assembly GCA_008931105.1). NCBI lineage: Eukaryota > Viridiplantae > Streptophyta > Magnoliopsida > Apiales > Apiaceae > Oenanthe > Oenanthe javanica. The sequence continues at coordinate 40,132 of QRFB01002322.1, read as the reverse complement.
TTGTAGATCGATCGACAAGTACTGGGATAGTTGCCAGTGAATTGAATCAAGAATCCCACACTCCATCTCTTCTATATATGAATGCTCTTATTTCCTTAATGTCCAAACTAAATATCCAAACAATTACACACAAAGGCATGACAAAACAGTAAACACGCAAGTATTAATTACCACTACAAATTAAATAGGCATTTTCACTATCACATAGCATCCAATATCTTTCACATAAATAACGAGTTATTAGCCAAAAATCCAAATTTTTTTATGTTTTTTTACAATTTAACCTATAAACTTATTTTTTCTAAAAAAAACCAATAAATTTTATAAAATTGTGAAAATAAACTAATCATGGTTAACTATTATTTATATATATCTATTTTTGCCAACTCATATCAAAGATACCATTTTAAATTAAATACATAATAAATTATTAACTAAATTATTTATTAGATATTTTTCTTTTTTCAATTCATATTATTATCATTATTACTAAAATAGTATAATTTTATTAATTATAGATCATATTAAAAAATAAAATCCAATTCATAATTTTATGTGAAGGTCTTAAATTTATTATTTAAATAATTTAATGTGTAGCTTTTTAAAATATAAATATAATTGATAGTTTAAAATCTAATATTTTTTCATATGAAGGTCTTAAATTTATAATATAAATAATTTAATATATAGTTTAAAAAAATATTATAATTGATAGTTTTAAACATAATATATAAATATATAGTTTATTAGTTAAATGAAAAAAATTTGTTATTGATAAATTAATTATGAGTTTCCTAATGTGGATTAGTTAATCCACATCATTTAACTATAGTTAACAATATTAAATTTTGTTAATATGATCTATGATTAATAAAATTATACTAGTTTAGTAATAATGATAATAATATGAATTGAAAAAAGTAAAATATCTAATAAATAATTAGTTAATAATTTATTATGCATTTAATTCAAAATGGTATCTTTGATATATGTTGGCAAAAATAGATATACATAAATAATAATTAATCATGATTAGTTTATTTTCAGAATTTTATAAAGTTCATTGGTTCTTTTTTGAGAAAAAATAAGTTCATAGGTTAAATTGTAAAAAAACATAAAGTTTGTTGAGTTTTTTTGGCTAATAACTCCATAAATAACTATACAAGTATATCTCGGGCCAGAATAACCTACAATTCTCAAATCCAAATAGAAATTTCCATGCAAAATCCAAAATTTGATGATGATATTGGAAATCAAACTTCTCTAAGAGGTCAGAGCTAAGAAATGCTAGCCCAGAATAGAGAAAATCAACGGGTAAATATCATTTGCATTATATATTACTTTATTCACTGACTACTAGTTTGACTCATTTTACTGATTGACTTTGATTTTTTAAAATCAAATGTATCACTTGACCACTATTATCCATGTGAAATGACAGAGTTGCCCCTGGAATTAAAAATAAAAACAATTTAACAAAAACTTAAAATTTACGAAATTTAGCAATTTAAAATTGAAACATATTTGCTTATTTGTTTCAAACCCTAATTAAATTTATTGGAGTGAATTTATTGATTTTTATTGAAGTGAATTTATTGATTTTTTCTCGAAAATTTAAATTTCGTGAATTTAAGATTTGTGGAATTATAAATTGTTAAATTGTTTTAAGTTTTAAGTTTCGTAAATTGTTAAATTTGTGGAGTTTTAATTTGTTAAATTGTTTTAAATTTTAAACTGTTAAATTTCGTAAATTTTTAATTGTTAAATTTCATAAATTTTAAGTTTTTGTTAAATTGTTTTTATTTTTAATTGAAGGACAACTCTGTCATTTCACATGGATAATAGTGACCCAAGTAATGTATTTGATAAAAAAATTAAAATCAGTGAGTAAAATGATTCAAACTAGCAATTAGTGACCAGAATAATATATTTGAATGAAGTGAATGATGCAAATGATATTTAACCCGAAAATCAACTGTTGTTTCTCTTGTGATGGATTTTTCAAAGCTCCATTACTTGGACTCTTTAGCTTTCCTTTGTTGGACACTTGTGGCTAAGTTGTTCCTACATATGCACAAAAAGTTTATTGGGCTCTGATTCATCTGGGCTTTTGGCTCTTTTCAAGAAAATCTAAGGGCGGGCTTTTCTAACAACCAGGCGGGCTGAGCATGTTAGAGAAATATAAGGCTTATATATATTTAGGCCTGCACACGGATTGGGTCAGGTTTTATCCAGGCCTAATCCTTTCCGTGCTTCATCAAGGCCTGTTCCTTGAAACAAAAAATCTGCTTTTGATCACTTACATGTATCATCTTTACAAGTTGTAAAATAAGGGAATTTAAAATATACAACTTAATTCATAATATCTGAAATGATACAAAATACAAGTTCCACACGAGTAGATAAATTCAGATGAAACTATTAAAGGAATGGAATCACAAACACAACATGGATCGTATCTCTTAAAATCGACTCCAATTCAGCCTTGCAATTATATTCTTGGATACTTTGGTGTGTGTAAGCTGGATTCCTGCAATTCAAATAATTCAATATATATCAAACACATGTATTTCAGCTTACGAGCAAGCATGTGATAAAAACAAAGGTATTCATTTTACAGAAATGCACAAGTAACATATAAGCACATTATCAAGACTGCTTGGAACACTGATTTTACACAAATTCACAGGCCAGAATGATTTGAGGCATTACTTCATTCTACTTTCTTGTCTGTGTATCCAAACACAATATGCAGCAGAACAACAGGAAGAATGTATGATTATGGAAAACAATCTCATTTTCATATATTACGGATACTAATTAAATAACATATACCAGCTGTAGCTTTCCAATATTAGTGACATATTCTAATTACAAGCAAGAAAGCATCAATTGATATCAACTGCAAGCATATATATTTTAAAATAAAACCTGGCGACTGGCGTAATAAGCATTATAAATTGAGAGAGATATGCTCAGACATAGTAACAAACACAGTAGATATAACAATATCCTGCAGTTGATAATAGTTGGAAGTTGAATGTGACATGTAGCTAGCTAGTTTGATCGAATCCTTATTACCAACGATACCAATTAAGACAAAAGAAATGCAACAGAAGAATACTAGCTCTGAGTGTTGTTTCTACACATAATCCTATACAAAATGATCCTCATGCTCAGGAAGTATATATCTATGTCATTCTTTTAAAATCTAAGGAAATTGATTAATTAAATGCACACAAGGATAAGAATTAAGCATGACTTGAATCAGATAGTTAACTATATAAATATATATATGTCAACTTATGGTAAGAAATAAATTAAACATTAGTATTGTATCCTACATGATCTAGCTAGAAAAAGTATAATTTAAAGGATCTTAATTAACATTGTAGAACAAATTAAAATCCATATAGATATCATCATCGTTAGCCACACAAGAATACCAGAAGTCGCGTTGTTTTCCAGCCGATTAATCCAGTTTGAGGAGAAGCTTTCCAGTTGACTTGTTTAAATCCTGGGATTGTAAAAAGGCTCTTGCTATACTTGAAGACTTGACCCAAGAAGGATGGATGGGTGAAATATCTGGGCTCTTTGTTGTCGGAATTGTACAGACAAAATTTATTATTGCGCAAATAAAATAGGAAATCACCACTGTTAAGGCAACCATGAACAAGGTAAATAGGCAATTCTGCATCAATATTGAGGACTAAACTCGATGATGCCTCGATTCCAGTACCATCACGAAGACATGCCACATTATCCAACACCCACAAGTTAAACTTACAAGTATAATTATTTGTTCTATTAACATGCTTATAGATAACGACAGCAATAGAATCCTTGAAGTTTGTGATGAGAGCCTGAGCATCGAAACCATGGAAGCTGATGATACCATCAAAAGTAGGAACAGGGTATTTAATATCAGCACAAGTAAGGACCTCGGTCCGTAAATCGAAAGCAATGATACCATAATATCCCGCAGCACACAGAATCCCTGTGTCGACATAAACATCAAATTTACTGTACTTGTAAGGAATATCAGTAGGCTTGTTCGGAAGCCTTGGCCAAGCATTGCTATTACAAGAATAGACCTCAACAAAAATCTCTTGACAGTTTTTAGCATAGGAACCAGTATACATCATCTGCACACAAGTCGGCTTCACTCGCCACGCAAGCCTAACAATCTTAAAATCATTATTAATTTCATCAAAACCGAACCCTAAAGCTTCATCATGACAAGGAGAGGAGGGAGGGCAAATGTATTTGGATTGGTTAGTAGCAGGGTTCCAAAGGTACAATTTAGAGCCATCGATCATAGTAGTACGAATACAAACAATGCCACAAGCACAACCAGTAATTTTTTTACAAAGCAGTTATGGAAAGTTGAGTTGAGTGATAAGTTGACGAGAACTGAGGTTCATTAGTGAGATTGAATCTTTGTCTACATCTTCCTTGTCAAAGGAGTGGACGATGTGAACACGTACGAGTGGATTTAGTTGGATACTAATTTTAATCCAACTAAATCCTTGGCAGGAACACGTACGAGCATGTAACTTATCAGATCCTCGGGAACAGTGCCTGTAAATCTCCTCTTTTGCTGTTCTTTTTAGAAACTCATTTTGTGTTATTTAGAGTAATTTTCACTAATGTCTGATCAGCCTATATCTCTGTCCGACCAGATGTATAGGGAGATGTTGTCTAGCTCTCTCTACGGGTAATTTGGGAAAACAAGATAGGCATTGTACTAGGATTACTTAAAAATGCTTATATGTTAAAAGAATTATATTTCTTTTTCAATTATTTTATGGAATAAAATACGTAAAAATATGTGAAAATGATTAAAAATATATTATAAAATTATTCAAAATCTATCATTTTATAAAATTTAAAAATATCTCAGCCCCAAATTATTACTGTATTTTAAGATTTAAAATGATTTTTTTCATTAAACTTTGTTTAAATGGGGAATTAAAATATTGTTCCCATTCGATTTTAAAATATAATTGGCAACAATAAAATATAATTTTAAAATTATTGTAGAATGATGAAATTATAAATTCAATATATAAACACATTTATCTATCTATACTATATTATTATAAACGAATATGAGTTTATTCGGTAGTTTGATTGGTTCAAAACCTTCCAAAAAAATAGGAAGTGTTTTAAAAAAAATTAAATTAAACATGTATAATTTATTTTATTTATAATATAATAATATAGTAGTTTAAATTGAACACTAAACACACACAAACACAAATTAATATTTAAATTAAAATACATCTCTATACAAAAAACATAAATATTATCCTATTAAAATATAAATACAAATAAATTATATAAAATTATATGTATATAATATTAAATAAAGTTTAAATTATTATTGTATAAATAAAAATAAATTTAAATCATATTTAAAAATTTAAAAAAATCATCGCACAACATATAAACTAGTATATTATATTTGTAATAGATAACCATGTATAAAGAAAAATACTCCATCTTTATCCAACTTCACAACAGCTTAGGAGCAGGAGCAGTGAGCTGCAGCATGAGTTTCAGATTGCCGTATACCACTTTGCTTTTCCCTTTGAATTATATACTTACAAAATTTGTATGCATATCCACTCGCAAGGAGATGAGGATGTTTATCTCTTCCTTTATTGCATGCAAACTCATCTACTTGTAACACGTTGTTGATCTCACAGCTTACACGTATCATTGTAATGACATAATACCTCAAAACACTTCTTTATAATGAGGGGTTACACATTTCATTCATTTTAACTCTTCATATTCCTCATCTTTACCTCAAATTCTACAAAATGTCAATGTCAAAAGATATTTACTTTGATGCTCCCTTTGATATTGTGACATGCATTTTTGCTCACTTACCTGTCAAGGTTTTGTTGCGTTATCGCTCAGTTTCGAAACCCTATCGTGACTTGATCGACAGTCGATTCTTCGCCAACATGCATTGTGGTCATTCAATAAGAACTCGCTCTAATCGGTACATAGTGTTCATGAGTGAAGGAATACAACTTTCTTTTGGTAGTGATGCAGGTATACATCGTGTTGATTTTAGTACACTCAAATATAATTCTGTACTGCAATGTCCTATAGAGTGGGATTATTTTACTAATTTTATCGGCACTTGTAATGGTGTAGTCTTATTGTACGATGGATATAAAGATATTGTTTTTTGGAATCCAACTATTCGGACTTATATTGAGGTGAATCCTCCCTGTGGTAATATGCCTCAGGATTCTTATGGGAAATATAAATATAATTTTGGGCTAGGATATGATAAATTTAAGGATGATTACAAAGTGGTGATGTCGGTTCAGATGGAATTTACTGCGGTACTAAATGGTGAGGATTGTGTTAGGGATGCTTATGTTTTCAGTTTGAAATCAAATGTATGGAGAAGGATAGGGGATTTCCCTTATTTTGTTCGTAAAATTGAATGTCATGGTACATATGTTGATGGCTCTTTATATTGGATTTGTGTTAAGCGAACTTTTGGTTCTAATTTCCGCAACTTAATTGTTGCATTTGATCTTGCAACGGAAAAGTATAGGGTTATACAAACGCCAGTATATGAAAATATAAGCTCCGAAGTTGAGATTGTGATTGGGTCGTTGGAAGATTCTCTCTGGGCTCACTGCTATATTGAACAACCTAATTTAGGTAGTGGAGAGAACCCAGTGGGCATTGCAGACGTATGGCTTCTTCACCAGAGGGAGGAAGAATATTCTTGGACCAAATTAGTTTCCTTTGATGATCCAAATAAATATTGTAAGCCATTAGCGTATTCAAAGCGTGGAAAGAATTTACTTTTGGATAATCAAATGAATTTATTATGGTACAATCTAGTCAAAGGACAGAAAGGAAGAAACATTAATGTTAGGGGTTTGCCTGCGTACTATGGCTCAGACGTCTGTGTTGAAAGTCTTGTTCATCTTGATGGTGGTGCAAGTGATGAGGTCCATGAGGAGAATCAGCGTAGAAGAGAGAAAAAGATGGTGGAAGACGTAACAGAAAGAAGTGATGAAGGTAATCCTGCTCAAGTTTATATCTATAATTTCTATGCTACATTATATTGTTTGGATTACTTTTATTTACATAGAAAAGTTTATAGAAAACATGAGTAACAATCGACAAAAATGATTCTAATTAGTAGTAGCTCGTACACGTGTATTACATTAACAAGTTGTCATAGTTGTTAGTAGGGACCAGAAAACTACTTTTCTAACCAAAAAAACCCCTAAGGCCAATAGAAATTCAGATGACGAGATCATTTTCTATACGGGAAACAGGGGTTTTCCTCTATGAGAATGCCTTACGTGTAAGGGATGCACGTAGTATCCTAAGGTTGATGCATATATTGTATCTTTGGGGTTCTTGGTCAACTGACATGAGAAAGGGAAGCAAGAAAAGTATATGTACGACATGAAACATTAGAACCATGTTTGTTGTTGTCATTAATGTTTTCGCTTCTGTCAAGACCTACCTTATAAAGTTCATGACGTATTCTGTAAGCCGATTGTATCTTATTTAGCCCTAGCTATCAGCAAAACCTTTGTGTGATGAAGCCTTTTTTAAGCCAGTAATAGTCAAAATATATCGTTGATGTTCCAGCAACTCTGCCCTGCCTATCTTGTTTGATAGCAATGCTTCTTTTTGTACAAAAGTTTACCCCATTTCTTTGTTTTTTTAAAATCTCTTTTATGGCTCAAAAGAAGAGTGTATGAGCGTATACTATCTAAGATAATGATATCTTTCCATATATAAGAAGAGTCTAACATGTTTTTTCCAGATTCAAACTAATAAAATTTAAAATGATTATCTGCTTTAAGGGTAAGATGTTTTCACAGTCCGCTTTCCCATTTTAAAGTTAGTTAAGCTTCTATTTCTAAAATTGTCGTGAAAATATATGAGTAGCCTATTTCATGCTCTTTCCTACTTTATCGTTCAATCAAAACTCGTCCTTGCATCACTTAAAACTATTATCAGTTTAGTACACATTAATTACAGATAGCACCTGTATTACTTCATTCATAATTTTGATGTTACTGAACCTAAACGACTTTTTTACTGTAATGTTACATCTAAGTAGATGGTATTTTCTACTAAATCTCGGAGGTTGTTTGTCCTGTAAGAGGACAACAACAATCATAAGTAATAACAGTGTTGGTTATCTATTCTGTTAATATTGTACTTCATTTGATATGGCTAAACAACATAGTCAAGGATTACTAATTTTGTATGTCCATGTGATAGATTCGATCTTCTCCGTGGTGGCAAACTTTGTGACAACACTCATTAGGAAGATCTTTGAGCCTTGAATCTTCTGGTGAATAATCCACCACATGAACCACAGTGATTCATGTAAGTTGTAACTTGACCTTCATAATTCAAATGATTTTACTTCTACATATACGTTGAGAAACTTTAGGTTGTGTGTCTTGATGCTTTATGACATAAAACTAATTAAACATGACATTTCTGTAGAATTTATTCTACTGGTTAAATGGAAATTTTATGCNTCTACATATACGTTGAGAAACTTTAGGTTGTGTGTCTTAATGCTTTATGACATAAAACTAATTAAACATGACATTTCTGTAGTATTTATTCTACTGGTTATATGGAAATTTTATGCAACAATCAGAGTTTATGGTTTATGAATGTTTTGCTAGCTTGTTTGATTGAGACAAGTAGTTTGTTGGTAAACATAATTTGCTCCATTTGGTTGGAAGAAATATCAGAATGAGATAACAATGAAATGAAATTGGTGCAATTATATGGATATCTATTCATAAATCATAATAATCATTTTTTCCTCCATTCTATTCACCCAAATCTAAATAAAAGAACAGCTTACTTTTACTAATATGATATTATGAATGTTCAATTGTTCATTCCTTCCGCCTACCATAACGGTCAATTGCCATGGAATTTTAACAAATGACCTTCTCTTTTCAATCATCATTTTTACTAGTCTTGTTAAAAATTTGCTTCTCTGCTTTTTTATGTTATTTACATTTCATTGATACTACATTCCTTACTTCAGAGTTCAGACCAATCAGAGCCAATGATTCCATGTTCTTTGTGGAAGAAAGGCTTCTGACATCAGTTGTTTTTTATATGAGACTCGCTGTAAAACAAAATTCAACTTGTTAAACCATTGTATTGTAGATTGACAAGTATTAACTTTGAAAGTTTTTTTCTTCAGAATTCCAGCGTTAATACTATGGCTTGACACGTGAGATATGGTGATGCCTTCCGTCCGATCATGTTGTGCTTCTGAAGACTATGCATATATATATATCAATTTGACAATTACTAGTAATGCCTGTTGGCTCTTAGCCTCTTATGTTATGTGTATAATATACTGTCTTTACTCTGGATGCTTATATGTAAATTTTAAGTTGGATAGTTTTAATGGATGTATATGTATGTTTGTCGTAAGTAATTTTTATTCGGGTTTGTAATTTTTTAAGTTATAGTGAAACTTGAAAGAAATGCTATTTCCACTTGTGTTTGGGAGAAAACTTTTAACACCCAATACTAGTGAGATGACACAGAAGGAAAAATGGAAGTGAAACGGAAATTTAGTGAAGACGTGTTTGGATTGTAGTTGTTACTTTGGATTTTGTTGTTGGAGAAAGCACTCGAGTTCTTTAGTTTCCAATGTCTGAGAGTTTCTGATGATTAGAACAGAATATACTATAGCATACTGTATATACTATAGTGTTCAATTATCAGAACTAAATTTTTTTACAAATTTGTTCAAGAATTTTGGAAATACAGTGTATCCTTACAGTGACAAGGTCTGAAAACTTGCAAACCAGCTGTACCAGAAAAATCCAGAGTTCACAAGAACATATCTCTTTGAAAATCTTTCTCAAGTGTGTTAATTTGTTAGTTCAAGATCTGAGTCGCCTGTTTAAATGGGTTGCAGAATTGTTTTATTGTGTTTTAATCTTGTTTCACTAAATTTGTGTATTTGTTTTTTGCATGTGATTAGATCTCCGAATATGAAACTATTGAAACATGGCAAAATGTTTGTAATTTGAAGAAGCGGAAAGTTGCTTGGATTCTGAAGATTCAAATTATTGAAGGAGATAGATTGAAATTACGAATGGCGGATATCAATGTCTTGATTTTGGATGATTCCCTTAATACTATGAAATGTTAAGTATGCGAACCAAATACTACAACTGAAAATATTTTCCCAAAATCCTAGTGAGTTGGAGATACAAATGTCCCTAAGTGGAAACTTTTGAAATTTTGAGATGCGAATCTCCCAAATACGCATTACGCACTTAATATATATGTCACGAATTTGCAGGTGAGAGATACTTGCCACGGCACAAGGGGGAAGAATACTTCTTTAACCTCTAATAGATGCATATCTCGCACAAGAGTATTTCTGTGGTGTTCTGGTTCCTCGTCATACACTCATATTGTGTCATTTTTGTCGCTATTTCGAATTGTTCCAATTTGTTGTTATTCCTTTTGGAGTTAAAATTAAGATTTGCAGATGCTTGTTATTTAGAGAGCTAGTGATGAATATTTATGGACAATATGCATTTTTCTATAATACGTAGAAGCAAAGTCTTTACAGTGAGGCTCAGTTAGGTTGGTAATTATTTCATGCATTCTTACCCAAATAAGTCTCTTGTTTCATCTTGTTAAATCTGACTCTGAAGGACAACACAATTCCAAGAGCAAAAATTTTGAGCGGCATATTCCATCTACCTATGATATTCCATGACATAAATCTATGATATTGCTGTGAAATTACTCTGTGCAGTTCAGTGCTTGAAATCTACTGAGTTCTGTTTTACTAGTCTGGATGTTCACTTTGCACTTAAAGTATACCTATATACTACATATACCTTCTGAAATTCTTTGCTCTGTTGCAGGTTACAGAGTATTATGATACTGATGTTGCCATATTTTTGTAAAATAAGAAACCTAGTGAGTTCGTTGATTGATTTCCTCTGTAATGACCTCAGCAAAGCATGTATTACCAAGCCACCATCAGTTCCTAAGGTAGCAGCATTGTATCATATGCATGCTATATTGCTAAGCACTTCAAGCATAAGCATCAATAATATCATTGGATGCAAATAAGATCCCGCATACTTTTGTAATCCTTGCATTTCTATTATATCCGAGTAATACATTACATGCAACCTGTAGCAACTTTTTTCTATGAAACAACGCAGACAAGGTCTGTTACCATGTATGAAAATCGCAGGGAGGATAGAAAGCAGGTTCTAGCAAAGCTGAACTTAAGTGCAATGACAGAACTCGTGCACAAACACACAAGTTTTTTTGTTTGTTTGTTTCGATTCGTATATTTCAGTGCATTAAATTTTTTAAGTTTGTTGGAAGGGAACGAGTATTCAAAACCATGACCGGTGACTGAGGTAACATTTCCACAAGGGGGAAGGGAAGAGGAACAAACACTTTCACTATGCTATCAACGAAACCTCTAGCCACTGAAAGAATTATATTTTCATTCATGCTGTTTCAGAACAGGGCACAGGAAGAGTGCCATAAAATAATCTGTTTGATTTTCCATACAAAAAGTATAGAATCATTAATAGTTTGTTTATTTTTCCAAATTTTTACTATTACGACCTCGTTATATTTTTTTATCAAATTAAACGACTACTGTTCAGCAGCACTCTGCTCATTTGCGGTCTTAATTAGCTCTAGCCATTTTCTTAGTTACCAGCCATGTTTACTAAAGCAAATTGGACCAACTCCAGTCAATGGACAGCCTAGCTGCCTTTGTTAGCTAACAGAATAATAGAGCTAATCAATCAGTTTTCGATCGATTTTAATAAATTATGAAAAGCAAGCACAATTTTCAAGGTCTCAATTATCAGTAAAACACGATTCGGATAATAATCACATAATCATATATTCACAATTTCCAATGCAAAAGCTACCTGGCTTGAAGCTGGATTGTAATTTTATTGTGAAACATCCTAGTATTATACTGTACCCTTTTTAAANTTTTTGGTTCAATCTGCAGGAAATTTCCTAGTTATAATCAAGAAGCTGGTGGTGCAACAAACATAATACTACTAAATTTGTATTGTGACAAGTGACGACTGAAACAATTCATAAATACTAATGGGGTACACAAAACGTGTAGGCGCAAGTACTCCTGGCAATCTTGTGCACGTACGCATATTAATAATATTTGGTGGNATATTTTTTTATCAAATTAAACGACTACTGTTCAGCAGCACTCTGCTCATTTGCGGTCTTAATTAGCTCTAGCCATTTTCTTAGTTACCAGCCATGTTTACTAAAGCAAATTGGACCAACTCCAGTCAATGGACAGCCTAGCTGCCTTTGTTAGCTAACAGAATAATAGAGCTAATCAATCAGTTTTCGATCGATTTTAATAAATTATGAAAAGCAAGCACAATTTTCAAGGTCTCAATTATCAGTAAAACACGATTCGGATAATAATCACATAATCATATATTCACAATTTCCAATGCAAAAGCTACCTGGCTTGAAGCTGGATTGTAATTTTATTGGGAAACATCCTAGTATTATACTGTACCCTTTTTAAAAAGAGATGTGAAGATGTACATTGTTTAAAGGTTGAAACAAAGGAAAATAAACAATTTAAAACCATCTGGTTTAGTTGCTACTTAGTAGCCATAATGAAGCAAGACCGTGGGTATGTTCTTGGCTCACAATTATCTCTTGTTTATTAATTACCATCGAGTTCCAGACCATACAGTAATAGATAGCTGGGCATTATTATGTTAAAACATAGAAATGAGATAAAAATATACATTAGCACTTCTCCTAGCTCTCTTGTGAAACTTTATTTTTCGTATTCGATAATTAACGCACTCACACATAATCATAAAGGCCTAACCTCGAACATTCGAAACTGGATTTAAAGTAGTAAATTCAAACTAACTGATAAGTGAATGATAAATTGGCCCTGTTTGATGGAGCTTATAAGAAATTTATAAATTAAAAATTAAATACATTTTTAAACTTATAAGTTACTTATAACATAAGTCAAACACGTCAATATAAGATGGTTAATGATTTTGTTCCCTTAAGATTTTAAAATGCAAGAGAGTAACTTAATTAAATCGCATATATACACAGTGTTTTGCTACAGCCTACACAAAAAGGTAAATTTTGGCCGATAGTGGAAGAAGTTGCGACAATGTACTAAAAAATTAGAAGCGATTAGATTCTGAGACACAAATTTGGTACAACTATTTAACTAGGAACATAAGAATTAGCAAGTGGTAAATATAAATTGATGAATGCAAGTGATAATAATATACCACACACTATGACTTACTGTGAACAAAGGTGCAATTTCGTGGAAGCACAGAATTGACTTAAAACACGGTTTAGAGCTCAAATTTAATGTATATGAATGTTGACAGAAGTATTAATTTGTGGATAAGCTGTGTGCATGTCTACAATTATGTAGAGGTTGGACGATAATGAAAGGTGGGCACTGTGTATATTGCACCGTACACTGTGTTTATATTTATACACCGGCATTAGTAAATGACAACGAAGTGTACCCCTCGTGTGACACCGGGTCGAGCTTGACATGGTACCTTTCGTCTTAATTGACAAAATTGAAGGATTCTTGTACGAAGAGTATCGTCCTTGCTCCCTTTAACAAAATATAAAATATTTAAATTTGTATCGAAAATAAAAATTGTTTATTAATGTACTTAAATTCAAGTATAAAAAAAACTCGAAAAATGTCTATTGCTAAATAATGAATTGCCTTGGTTAATCGTAATTCGNACTTAAATTCAAGTATAAAAAAAACTCGAAAAATGTCTATTGCTAAATAATGAATTAGCTTGGTTAATCGTAATTCAATCTTTTCTTAAATTTGTACTAATATTTACGAGTTTATTTATATCTCTGTCGGAATCGCAAAAATATATCATTAATGCAGAATGTAGTATGTACTATCGAAACATCAAGATTGTGATTGATAATTAAGGCTTCCAAGATTGACACATACTGTGGAACACCGCACGTACGCAAGAAATTTTTTGGTTCAATCTGCAGGAAATTTCCTAGTTATAATCAAGAAGCTGGTGGTGCAACAAACATAATACTACTAAATTTGTATTGTGACAAGTGACGACTGAAACAATTCATAAATACTAATGGGGTACACAAAACGTGTAGGCGCAAGTACTCCTGGCAATTTTGTGCACGTACGCATATTAATAATCTTTGGTGTGTAGACCCGGTGTGTATATGCACAGTTCTAGACTGGAATTCTGGATTAGTAGAAAATTAATTAATCGAAATCTTTATTTTATCGAAAGTTTGACTATAAAGATAAGATATTCTATTTCTGAAATCTTATCAAAGTTATATTTAGTTTTTTGGTTACATATAAAAAAAATTAATCGAAAATTATGGCAGGTTGATATTAAAAATGCTTTATATTGATATATCTAGAATAAATATGTCATATTTTTTGTAATATAAGCAATATAATAATAATAAAATACTATAGAACTCCAAAATTTTATCAAAATCTTTCTTGAAATGCGGATGTGTGTGATTTGGTAACCTTTTAAATAATGATATGAGACTTTTACACGTCCCCGAATCGAATCAAAATGTAATATATCATATCACATTTTTTTGTAAAAATTTTGAAAACATTTTTAGGTATCTAGCCTAGCAGTACTCTAATAATAAACTGATACTATTCTATTTTGCCAACAGTACATATTTAAATTTGAAAATTACAACAAAACTATAAACCAAGAATATATTTTACATTTAAATTGAATTCTTTCAATATGTAGATATTTACCAACATATCTTAATAAAACCACTTTTGGCACGATTTTCTTCTTTTGAAAGTAGTACGTTCTGTACGGTTAATTGGTTGCAATAAATTTGTGACAAGTGACGACTAAATCATTTTCAAGACTTGTGGGGGTACACAAAGCGTGTAGGTGCGAACACTCCTAACAAATTATGCACGTACACATAAATACAACCTTATATATGCATGGGCGTACATGTACCTACATAATACCTAGTATTTTTTTTATTGTATTTTGATTACTCATATATTTAATTTATTCATTCTAAAATCTCAATTTGGTTTTAATTAGAGTAACTTTAGAAAATAAGCATATATAATTCTAAGAGTTATTTGTTTATTTGAGTTGATTGCACAATATGTAACTTTTAGATCGACAAAGTAAAAGGGAGCCATTGTCCAAATCGAGTAACAAATATGTTTTCAATCCAGTGGTTATAAAAAAAATTCAAGTTCCGTATTCATAACAGTAGTCTTTACAGAAATGTTTAAAAAATTATGGTATTTAATTTTATATGTAAAATTCAAGCGGGTGTTTGCTCGGACTTTCTCTATTTTTATTTTTTAATAACTAATCACACTCAATTTTTATTTGCGACAAAGGGAGAAATTAATATGGCTATATTTTCCTATCCGTAGACATCATGTATTATCAAGACATATCCATGCATATATGATTGGTTTAATTTGATTTGATCTTACTAGAATATATATGGAATTAAGATGCTAAAACACGGTTCTAAAAATCGTAAATAATTTATTAATTGTCAAATTAATTGTTAGAAGGACGGATTCCAGTTGTTCAAATATTGAACCAGTGTTGTCATGAAATCAGTCAATTTAAATTATTTTCAGAAATGTATGTTAAATAAAACTAAGTTATAAAATTATTAGTAATTAATGGATATATGATCAGCCATCCCATCTTTCAATTTTCAAGAATAAAACCTCTATGAATGAAAGAAAGTCAAAAATACAGATAGTAACGTGCATGTTTTTTAACAGCTTAAGCTGTAAACTCAAGAGTGAGTAGCCTACTACTCACAAGATAACGAAGCTGCCAAAATCTTAAAGATGGAATCTCAAGTACAAACTTTAGGACTTTTTCATGCATCTTGTCGGTTTTATATATACATAAAGTAGCCTCCTTCACTATGCATATATTATCCCGCAGGCCCCACCCCAATCTTTCTAGCTAGTTTCCCATCTCTGACCTTAGAATTGGATTTATTAATTAGTTAATTACATGATTAATAGAATAAAATAATTTAACGTCAGCACTTTGTATATACAAAGATTCCATGCTATCCATCAAGGCTACAAACATGTCAATTACTTTCTCCTACACTGTTAGCAAATCTCGATGTTAGTAGTAGACACTATCCCTAAATTAATATGCTAGCTTTTGGGTGGAAAATAATTCATAAAATATTTACTATGATTAGAATTTCATTCATAAAAAACATATATACTTTTTAGTAAACTTCCTAGCTATACAACTTTATATCAACTGTTGAAATTTGTCGAAAATTCACTTACTTTCAATTAATTTAACGTACAAAATATGTCGAAAGGGCCACTTTTTTCTATTTATATATGTATGGACATAATATTAAACAAATAAATACTTGTAACTATTGTCCTAAACCAGTAAATGATGCGGTTAAGTTATCTAATATATGCTTAGTTATTTGTAAATCGACAGCAGATAGTTTTATAAGGAAAAGAAACATAGTAGAAACAGACTAAAAAACATGCCCTACTAGATTAGGTCTATGAATAAGCATATTAATCAAATGATGTACTTTGAGAAATTAGTATACTAATTTACTAATCAATGTTGCTACTTTGTAGCTAATCTTAAAACACCATGAGCTGTTACTATTAACCTTGTCTCGGCTATGTGTTATTCTTCAGACAAAAATTAGGTACGTAATTACGGTATATTCTCAAGGAGTATATATTTTTAAATATTCTGCATGCCCTTTTCGAGTAACCATATAGTTGTCAGTTTTTTTATATACACACTAGTTTTAAGTTGTTCTCTTTCTGTTTTTCAAAAAAAAAAGAAGTTATTCTCTCTCTGTCCGGGAAATTACTTGTATGCGAGTAGTACATATGAATGCATTTGTTCCTCAGTTGTTTTTTCCCCAAAAATTATTCCTCTGATCAGTTGTAATCCACCTAACATATATATAAACCCTACTTCTATGTTTAATTTTAAGCATTATTAAAATATTTAATTCACCTAACTCACGAAATTCAATATATATATATTCTTATATAAGATCACTGCCACTTAAAGTATTACTTACTGATTTTGTTTTTACTGTCCATAGACACACCCACGTAATAGGTACAAATGCACGAGTATTTAGGTCAGATTGTAAGCTGCATTAACGGTCTAACTCAGACTCAAATCTGAGCCAAGTTAAAATAATTAGCAAGTTTTTTTTTAATATTAAATTATATTTTATTCTTAAAAATGAGTATAAATATTAATTAGAATCTCGACTAATACCCATCCTTAAATATTTCATTATAAGCCTCGAATCATTTTGAATTCTAATTAATCTCATAAAAGAGCTGAAGCTAGCAAAATGGTCCAAGTAAGGATACATATAATATTAATATGGTAATTAGTTGCGTGCTAAAAGAAATTACTCAACGATCATTATTTTAGCTCGGACAATTTAAAAAATATATTTACAAATCAAACTGTATCTTCTAGGCATGTCTATACATTGGAGGGTGAATATTAAGTTGCCGTCATCAATATATTATGCTGTTTAGTTATTGTTGCACATGGATCTTATTCGTGATTTATATCCCCGTCCATATAATATACAGAATCATATTTATTCATATCATCTTCTCTATTGAAATGTTGTTTATTCTCTAGGGCAGTTAGTTGAAATCCTCATAAACAACACAATCTCAACTTTCTCAACTCCTATATCTATGGCTCATCATTCGCCAAGCTGATATGATATTATTATATATTATATATAAAATGTAATATAAACATGCATTTACATGTTACTACATTAGCATGCATATGTATATTATTTATGTATGTTTTGCATGAGTATATATGATAATTGGTGCAATAGGCACTGAGAAAAACTGTTTGCATGGTGCATTGGATCTATGATATAAGAATGTCAAAATATATACATGTAACAGAAGAAAAATTAGTATTAGGCAATGATTAATTAGATCTATAGAAGTAATTAAGTCCTACATTAAGTGTGATTGGTTAAAGGCCTTAAATACCTCGAGTCATAACTCATAAGTTATGTTACTAAAATGTTTATATTCTAAAGTAATGGTGTGGAGCCCTCAAATCTTCATATATAGCAGCTTATAATCTGTCTTGACTTTGGTTGCAGATCAGAATCCTAATCCTGCGCAGTTTGATATCTATGTCAGATCATCGAAAGCTTAACTACTCTTAGATCTTCTTAATATTCCATGTAAAGATTAATCTCTAGTTCTCCATATATAATAACTTCTATGTTTAATTAACGTGGTCTTCAAAATTATCAGATTAAGGATTAATGTGGTCTTAATTCATAATGATCAGATTAAGGATTTCATTTAGTCATAGATTGGATGGGATGACTCGATCATGACTCTGTATCATGATCGGGAAAATTCATAGTATTATAGAATGCATGTTATAAATTTTGTGTGCCTTTACTAGACTTGGGACTTAAATCTAAATAGACATCATTATAGTTATAAGGACACAAGATATATATTTTAAAAATATACCAAATCATGTATCTAGTTTTACTGAGAATTTATGGAGAATAAGATGTACGGGACCTTATTTTCATTCAAAAGAATGAAGATGTTATTTTTAGAAAGAATTCCAACTTACACTGAAATATTTCATAAATTGTAGGAAAATTTAAAAAGGCTTCATAGTTCATGTACATAATACACACACATAGATACATGTATAATTTTATATATGTACCACTTGTATTATGAATAAGAGTTTGAAAATGTGAGGAAGGTTTGAAGTATACCCACCCCATCACAACCACCATTAATGATGTGGATCTTATGAGAGAGTCATAGAGAGACTTTAAAGTCTAGAAAATATGACAGAAACTCAACAGTTGTCACCAGTAATAACACCTACCAGTACATGTTTGTAAAAAGGTGATTTTGATCAATCCTGCTTACTCTATAGAATCAATCATTGCTTCTCCTTTTTCTTTTCTTTATTCACAGAATTTTTTAGCATCTCCTGTATGGGACCCCGATTCATGACCTTGCCTTTCCCCTGTAGCTATATATACTTGCCAATACCATGGCTTTCAACAGCAGCAAACAATACTCTCTCATCTCTCAGCTCTTCAAACATATATCAATCAAGAGAAATTAGCATTCAAGAAAACATTATCCATTCATCTCTTCTCAGTTGTTGTATTAATATTCACCATCTATCAAGCTATAATGGCCATAGAGATCGAGCAAGCTTCTTCCGTAGAGCTGTCAAACATTGCCAACTCTGAAACTCATGGAGAAGACTCGCCATACTTTGCGGGATGGAAAGCTTATGATGAAAATCCCTATGATGAGTTCCATAACTCCACTGGTGTCATTCAAATGGGATTGGCAGAAAATCAAGTAAGTATCTACAATTATATTCTAATAAATGAGTTATTTGAAGTAACAAGTTCTGATTAATTAATCATGTTGTTTCTTGGTCAACAGGTTTCATTTGATTTGCTGGAAGAGTACTTGGAAAAGCATTCAGAAACAGTCAGCTGGGGCAAAAAAACTCCTAGTTTTAGAGAGAATGCTTTGTTTCAGGATTATCATGGTCTGCAATCTTTTAGAAAGGTAATAATCATTACAAATTAACCAAAGATTACCATGGTCTGCAACACTTCATATATTAAACAATCAAACTAATATACTTATGTGCATGATTACTACAGGCAATGGCAAGTTTCATGGGAAAAATAAGAGGGGGAAGAGCTAAATTTAACCCTGATAGAGTCGTTCTAACAGCAGGAGCGACAGCTGCTAATGAACTCTTAACCTTCATTCTAGCTAATCCTGGTGATGCATTGCTAGTCCCAACTCCATACTATCCAGGGTAAGATCTCATTAAAAACTTCACATCAACTATATGTACACTGCACACACACACATGACATATATATCGATAATATTGATCATTAAACTAATTTTTTGTGGATCTTTTGTTTACAGATTTGACAGAGATATAAGGTGGAGAACTGGTGTACAAATTGTACCAATTCACTGTGACAGTTCAAACAATTTCCAAATCACACCGCAAGCATTAGAAGCAGCATACGAGGATGCAACATCCAAGAACATGAAAGTTAGAGGTGTACTCATAACAAATCCATCAAACCCTCTAGGCGCAACAATTCAAAGAAAAGTTTTGGAACAAGTTCTTGACTTTGCAACAACCAAAAACATTCATCTAGTCTCTGA
>QRFB01002322.1:0-19700 GCA_008931105.1 Oenanthe javanica | reverse complement strand
GACTTTTTCATGCATCTTGTCGGTTTTATATATACATAAAGTAGCCTCCTTCACTATGCATATATTATCCCGCAGGCCCCACCCCAATCTTTCTAGCTAGTTTCCCATCTCTGACCTTAGAATTGGATTTATTAATTAGTTAATTACATGATTAATAGAATAAAATAATTTAACGTCAGCACTTTGTATATACAAAGATTCCATGCTATCCATCAAGGCTACAAACATGTCAATTACTTTCTCCTACACTGTTAGCAAATCTCGATGTTAGTAGTAGACACTATCCCTAAATTAATATGCTAGCTTTTGGGTGGAAACTAATTCATAAAATATTTACTATGATTAGAATTTCATTCATAAAAAACATATATACTTTTTAGTAAACTTCCTAGCCATACAACTTTATATCAACTGTTGAAATTTGTCGAAAATTCACTTACTTTCAATTAATTTTACGTACAAAATATGTCGAAAGGGCCACTTTTTTCCATTTATATATGTATGGACATAATATTAAACAAATAAATACTTGTAACTATTGTCCTAAACCAGTAAATGATGCGGTTAAGTTATCTAATATATGCTTAGTTATTTGTAAATCGACAGCAGATAGTTTTATAAGGAAAAGAAACATAGTAGAAACAGACTAAAAAACATGCCCTACTAGATTAGGTCTATGAATAAGCATATTAATCAAATGATGTACTTTGAGAAATTAGTATACTAATTTACTAATCAATGTTGCTACTTTGTAGCTAATCTTAAAACACCATGAGCTGTTACTATTAACCTTGTCTCGGCTATGTGTTATTCTTCAGACAAAAATTAGGTACGTAATTACGGTATATTCTCAAGGAGTATATATTTTTAAATATTCTGCATGCCCTTTTCGAGTAACCATATAGTTGTCAGTTTTTTTATATACACACTAGTTTTAAGTTGTTCTCTTTCTGTTTTTCAAAAAAAAAAGAAGTTATTCTCTCTCTGTCCGGGAAATTACTTGTATGCGAGTAGTACATATGAATGCATTTGTTCCTCAGTTGTTTTTTCCCCAAAAATTATTCCTCTGATCAGTTGTAATCCACCTAACATATATATAAACCCTACTTCTATGTTTAATTTTAAGCATTATTAAAATATTTAATTCACCTAACTCACGAAATTCAATATATATATATTCTTATATAAGATCACTGCCACTTAAAGTATTACTTACTGATTTTGTTTTTACTGTCCATAGACACACCCACGTAATAGGTACAAATGCACGAGTATTTAGGTCAGATTGTAAGCTGCATTAACGGTCTAACTCAGACTCAAATCTGAGCCAAGTTAAAATAATTAGCAAGTTTTTTTTTAATATTAAATTATATTTTATTCTTAAAAATGAGTATAAATATTAATTAGAATCTCGACTAATACCCATCCTTAAATATTTCATTATAAGCCTCGAATCATTTTGAATTCTAATTAATCTCATAAAAGAGCTGAAGCTAGCAAAATGGTCCAAGTAAGGATACATATAATATTAATATGGTAATTAGTTGCGTGCTAAAAGAAATTACTCAACGATCATTATTTTAGCTCGGACAATTTAAAAAATATATTTACAAATCAAACTGTATCTTCTAGGCATGTCTATACATTGGAGGGTGAATATTAAGTTGCCGTCATCAATATATTATGCTGTTTAGTTATTGTTGCACATGGATCTTATTCGTGATTTATATCCCCGTCCATATAATATACAGAATCATATTTATTCATATCATCTTCTCTATTGAAATGTTGTTTATTCTCTAGGGCAGTTAGTTGAAATCCTCATAAACAACACAATCTCAACTTTCTCAACTCCTATATCTATGGCTCATCATTCGCCAAGCTTATATGATATTATTATATATTATATATAAAATGTAATATGAACATGCATTTACATGTTACTACATTAGCATGCATATGTATATTATTTATGTATGTTTTGCATGAGTATATATGATAATTGGTGCAATAGGCACTGAGAAAAACTGTTTGCATGGTGCATTGGATCTATGATATAAGAATGTCAAAATATATACATGTAACAGAAGAAAAATTAGTATTAGGCAATGATTAATTAGATCTATAGAAGTAATTAAGTCCTACATTAAGTGTGATTGGTTAAAGGCCTTAAATACCTCGAGTCATAACTCATAAGTTATGTTACTAAAATGTTTATATTCTAAAGTAATGGTGTGGAGCCCTCAAATCTTCATATATAGCAGCTTATAATCTGTCTTGACTTTGGTTGCAGATCAGAATCCTAATCCTGCGCAGTTTGATATCTATGTCAGATCATCGAAAGCTTAACTACTCTTAGATCTTCTTAATATTCCATGTAAAGATTAATCTCTAGTTCTCCATATATAATAACTTCTATGTTTAATTAACGTGGTCTTCAAAATTATCAGATTAAGGATTAATGTGGTCTTAATTCATAATGATCAGATTAAGGATTTCATTTAGTTATAGATTGGATGGGATGACTCCATCATGACTCTGTATCATGATCGGGAAAATTCATAGTATTATAGAATGCATGTTATAAATTTTGTGTGCCTTTACTATACTTGGGACATAAATCTAAATAGACATCATTATAGTTATAAGGACACAAGATATATATTTTAAAAATATACCAAATCATGTATCTAGTTTTACTGAGAATTTATGGAGAATAAGATGTACGCGGACCTTATTTTCATTCAAAAGAATGAAGATGTTATTTTTAGAAAGAATTCCAACTTACACTGAAATATTTCATAAATTGTAGGAAAATTTAAAAAGGCTTCATAGTTCATGTACATAATACACACACATAGATACATGTATAATTTTATATATGTACCACTTGTATTATGAATAAGAGTTTGAAAATGTGAGGAAGGTTTGAAGTATACCCACCCCATCACAACCACCATTAATGATGTGGATCTTATGAGAGAGTCATAGAGAGACTTTAAAGTCTAGAAAATATGACAGAAACTCAACAGTTGTCACCAGTAATAACACCTACCAGTACATGTTTGTAAAAAGGTGATTTTGATCAATCCTGCTTACTCTATAGAATCAATCATTGCTTCTCCTTTTTCTTTTCTTTATTCACAGAATTTTTTAGCATCTCCTGTATGGGACCCCGATTCATGACCTTGCCTTTCCCCTGTAGCTATATATACTTGCCAATACCATGGCTTTCAACAGCAGCAAACAATACTCTCTCATCTCTCAGCTCTTCAAACATATATCAATCAAGAGAAATTAGCATTCAAGAAAACATTATCCATTCATCTCTTCTCAGTTGTTGTATTAATATTCACCATCTATCAAGCTATAATGGCCATAGAGATCGAGCAAGCTTCTTCCGTAGAGCTGTCAAACATTGCCAACTCTGAAACTCATGGAGAAGACTCGCCATACTTTGCGGGATGGAAAGCTTATGATGAAAATCCCTATGATGAGTTCCATAACTCCACTGGTGTCATTCAAATGGGATTGGCAGAAAATCAAGTAAGTATCTACAATTATATTCTAATAAATGAGTTATTTGAAGTAACAAGTTCTGATTAATTAATCTTGTTGTTTCTTGGTCAACAGGTTTCATTTGATTTGCTGGAAGAGTACTTGGAAAAGCATTCAGAAACAGTCAGCTGGGGCAAAAAAACTCCTAGTTTTAGAGAGAATGCTTTGTTTCAGGATTATCATGGTCTGCAATCTTTTAGAAAGGTAATAATCATTACAAATTAACCAAAGATTACCATGGTCTGCAACACTTCATATATTAAACAATCAAACTAATATACTTATGTGCATGATTACTACAGGCAATGGCAAGTTTCATGGGAAAAATAAGAGGGGGAAGAGCTAAATTTAACCCTGATAGAGTCGTTCTAACAGCAGGAGCGACAGCTGCTAATGAACTCTTAACCTTCATTCTAGCTAATCCTGGTGATGCATTGCTAGTCCCAACTCCATACTATCCAGGGTAAGATCTCATTAAAAACTTCACATCAACTATATGTACACTGCACACACACACATGACATATATATCGATAATATTGATCATTAAACTAATTTTTTGTGGATCTTTTGTTTACAGATTTGACAGAGATATAAGGTGGAGAACTGGTGTACAAATTGTACCAATTCACTGTGACAGTTCAAACAATTTCCAAATCACACCGCAAGCATTAGAAGCAGCATACGAGGATGCAACATCCAAGAACATGAAAGTTAGAGGTGTACTCATAACAAATCCATCAAACCCTCTAGGCGCAACAATTCAAAGAAAAGTTTTGGAACAAGTTCTTGACTTTGCAACAACCAAAAACATTCATCTAGTCTCTGATGAAATCTATTCCGGATCAGCTTTTTATGCATCCGAATTTGTCAGCATTGCAGAAGTACTAGCTGATAGAAACTACAGAGAGTCAGAAAGAGTTCACATTGTTTATAGTCTCTCAAAAGATCTTGGCCTCCCAGGATTTCGAGTAGGTACCATATATTCATACAATGATAAAGTTGTCACAACTGCACGAAGAATGTCGAGTTTCACCTTGATATCATCACAAACTCAACATCTCTTAGCAGCCATGTTATCTGATGAAACTTTCACAGAAAACTACATAAGAGAAAACCGAAAAAGGCTAAGGATTCGATATGAGATGATCATAAAGGGGCTTAGAAAATCAGGTATAGAGTGCTTAGAAGGGAACGCAGGACTTTTCTGTTGGATGAATTTGGGTCCATTATTGGAGAAAAATACAAGAGAATGTGAATTGGAACTCTGGACATCAATTCTGAAGGAAGTGAAGTTGAATATTTCTCCAGGGTCTTCTTGCCATTGTTCTGAAGCTGGATGGTTCAGAGTTTGCTTTGCAAATATGAGTGAGCAGACGTTAGATATTGCACTCAACAGAATCCAAGTTTTCATGGGAAAAAGGAACAAGATGATCCATGCATGAAGAACAGTAATTATATATATAAGATATTAATTTGTTGTTTATTTATTTATTTAATTATTTATACTTTTTGGGGTCTAAGTTCATATATTCCTGATTTTTTTTATGGCAATTCCTGTCAAAATTTTGGATTGCCAGAATACTGTAAATCAGAATATACTGTAATACCAGTATATCTTTTCATTGTTATGTTTTCACCAAGTTTGCTAGTGAATATATATATAATTGTAATTTCTATTACAGTATGATTCAGCTCCATCCAACTGACCGTATGCAATTCAACAAGTCATAGGTGCTTGTTCACCGAACACATCTTTGCGTAATTCACAAAAAAAAACATTAAACACCGTCTAAATGGAGTCGCATTATCATATTAATTAATGCCCGTCTATATCATATTCCTTACATTTTAAAATATATATTCTTGACTTTTTGCACTTGGTTTCAAAATACATAAAATTTTATAATTTATTTAAAAAAAATTAAAATTAAAATTAAAATTTAAAATATTTATTTTAAAAATAATATGTAAAACTATTTTTTATATGTAAAAAAGTTAAAAGAATATATATAATTTAAAACAAAGGGAGTATAAAATTTAGTTTACTGTTGAGTTTTATACTTAAATTTTTACTTAACCTCATATNGTAAAAAAGGTAAAAGAATATATATAATTTAAAACAAAGGGAGTATAAAATTTAGTTTACTGTTGAGTTTTATACTTAAATTTTTACTTAACCTCATATTGTTCCTTGGGATCAACTTAAGGAGCAGCATAGTCAAACTTAAAATTGATTAACAGTTGTTATCATGTGTTTCTTCATCTAGGTGCACTAAATTGTTCTTCAACATACAAAAGTCAACGGCCAATCAAGCGGCACATGCATGCTTGTGACGCAATAAACAAAATTTACTAATCCTAGCTTCTTAATTAATAATTGACTTTGTAATTAGGATTGCATTTTACATTATAATAAATCAAGTTTAGTAGCGAACCGGGTCAAATCTAGCCACCATTTCATGTTAATCAACTACTGATTAACTACTTAATCTATCTGATTATCATACATAAGTATGTTTCTTAACTCAAATTTATAATGTTAATGTTGACCATTAGCGATTGGTTAGGTGTTAAGCAATGTTCCAAAAATCAAAAATTATATTCTCACAATGATTAGTTGAATATGAGAATAAACTACCAGTAATTTGTATGCTGCTATAAACAAAAGTTGTACGGTAATAGGCTATATGCTAAAAGTATTAAATTATTTTCAGGGCTGCTAAAAATATTAATTATATACTTAATATTAATATTAAGAATTGGCAATATTGACATAATCGACATTTGTAAATTGTTTGGACATGCCATGCTTTTAGCGAGGACCTTATAATATCTAATACATTACAGTATATTGAATTGACAATTGGTTTATGATACACAAGCGTGTATGTGTATGCGGTGTCGTGAAATGTTATACTTTCATAATTGACTTTGGGCACTTCACATATATTATCACCTGAATTACTCTATTTGTTTGAAAATAATTGATGTTTAAATTTTTTGACACATGTTTTTAAGGACTTTGACTATATGATTAAAATTACTATTTTTAAAATTTTATTTTTATGAATTAAAATATTAAATTAAAAATTTTATTTTTTAAAAAAAAATTAAAAATAATAATTTTAACTATATAATCAAAACTCTTTAAAATGTGTGTCAAAAAATCAAATATCAATTATTTCCAAATATAATACCTTCTAAGCTGTTTTTTGTGTCTCTCTGTACAGCAAGCGTTTTCTACTTGATTTAAGGTTGTAGAAATACTAGGACAATGTCTAGATATCCAACATTATATATGTACCATAAACTAAAGAACTTGAGAATTTATATTTTCACAGATAAGAATAATATTTTCTAATAAATAATCTAATACCTATCCCTTTTAAAAGATTTTGCCGAATAAATAATCTATATACAAAATTTTATTTTATGTTGCCGGCTAATCTTACTATTTATCTTTTTTAACATTCTTTTATATATATCTTGAGTGCTTCATATAAAAATTATTTTGTATTTAAATTTGAAATTAGGTTTTAAATTATACCCTTGGCCAGTTTTATAAATCTTGTATAGTGATTTGATTTTTACTTTGAGAGAGTTTGTAGTTAATTTCCTTGCCAATATAAATTTAAAATTTTAAATAAAAAAAAGAGAAATCGAATTTGTAAGCTATATTCTCCGACTTTGTAGTAAAGTTAGGATGTCATAAGTAAATCAATGGTTCATACTTTCTTAATTAGAATTTGTTTCACGATAAATATAAACATTAGTTCAAACATGATACATCAATGATCAATCTTTTAAGGGTCTCGTTTGCTACGCGGCAACCAATACAATAACCCATAATTACTGAAAATTTATGGAAGTTACACCGTTTGATTGTCTAAATTCACAATTAGACTAAGGAACTTAAAGTTCCATAATACTTCAAATTACTACGAAATACAGTAACTTAGTTACCGAGACCAATCTAGATTACTTTGAGTTACATAATTGTTAAATATTTTATCTTTTACTAATTATTATAATATTATATATATATATATATATATTAAATACCAGAATTATAAAAATATATACCAAAATCTAAATAAAACTTCTAATTATAAATTAAATGTTATAATATATTTTTTGTCTTCATGTTTGTTAAAATATATAATTTTTTATATGTATATATATGTTTATATCTTAAACATTGTTCGTTAAATAATTTAAAAATTAAATTGAATAAATTACATTTTTTATATTAAAAGTTAAGTTATATATATTAATTATTATTTTAACTTATTTATAATATTGAAACACTCTTTCTCTCATATATATATACATATATATATGTATATATGCATATATTTATTTATGTGTGGGTATTATTTTTTATTAATGATTTAAATATGTTATATAAATATATTATTTAAAATGTATTTTTTAATTTTATTTATATTAATTTATTAAAATATTACATATTTTACAATTTTATTTTATTTATTTAAATAAATGATATTTGTTATAATGCATAAACAATCAAAGATATAATTTTTGATAGCAAACCAAACACATGTTTTTTATTTTCACAAAAATATGTAAATGTAATCCAAGAAAGACTGAGTTACCGTAACCACAAAACTTGAGAAACAAACCCCTCAACAAGTAGTTGTAAGTTATAACTCAAGTTGATAGGAGTTGACAAAGAGTAGTTATTATAAATTACAATACATCCTATGACTCACTTGAGAAGGTAGCTGGGAGATAGAACATTTACATGTATATTTCATATTGATGTTCATCAGTAGTTTGAGTATTTGAGTTAATCCTGGCCCTCTAAAGTACAGTCTCATGTGGTTCATCAGGAGTCGGACCGACTTTTATCACTTGCTTATTTTTCACACATCAGTTTACTGTTTAGGAGTCGAAGTGGCACTGTGACAGAAACAACACTCTAATTGAACCGGAGTTAATTTGATATTAATTAATAATTTAATTACTTTCAGAATAGCAGTGCCTGAAAAATGTAATTTCATAATTGATAACTCTTTATAGTATTCGAATATTGTTGACAAATAATTTTATATTCCAACTACTCAATAAAAGAAACTTACAATTTATTATACACATGAATCATGTATGTTCAAATGATTCTGATAATGAGGACATGTTTTAATCGTNTTTTTTGGTATTTGAGTTTTGGATGATTTTTGTAGGATTAATTTGGGGAGGTAATGGCGTCGAGGTTGGTTCAGTTGCAGTCCAAGGCAAGTCAAGCATCGCAGCTTGTGGCCAAGCATGGAACGTCGTACTATAAGCAGTTGATGGAACAAAATAAACAGTACATTCAGGAACCTGCTACTATTGAGAAATGCAGTGAATTGTCCAAACAGTTGTTCTACACTCGTCTTGCCAGGTTATTTTTCTTTGAATCCTTGTTGGACTCTTGAGTCTTTAGATTCGGCTATACTAGTGGAACTAAATTTAGCTAAACATATAATGTTATCTTATTTGGGACTTCACATCGTACTTATGAACGTATATCTTTGAATTCTTACTCATTTTTTAGCTCACTGTACTTTTACCAAAGAAATCTGATTTCCTTTTGCTTTTAGCATCCTAGAGCTACAAATAATTCCTTATTTATCACAAGTTCACAACGATATATACAAGTATGCATGCAAACATGTGATAATGTGAATGCAAAAACTAGAAGAAACAGTAGTTTGTTCTATTTTCAATGACCTTTCTTCCAAGACGTCAAAGATCTGTTTATCTGCCCTAGCAGATTAGTTGCAGAACGGGCAGCAGTAGGGCGTCCTAATAAACTTGAGATAGCTGTGACAGATAAAACTTGACTAGATTAGTATATATGCCACAATCTTTTATAATGATTGGTCAACATTTCCAGTGTGCAAAGCGACGGAAATATTGTCAGCTAACACCTTTTCTTCTTCAATTCTCATTTAGTTTTCATTTGGCTCTTATGAGTCTGTTGGGCTAGTTTTAAAAGAAAGTTTTGTGAAAATTTTCTTTTTTTCGTTTCATGCGGAACTCTTTTAAGTTTTCGTTGAAGATAGATAAGGTAAACATAGTTTGGGTGAATATGGCTTTTTAATTGTTTGGATGTGTTGTGCTCTGATTCTCATCTGGTTCATGGACACCTGATCCTTTTGGCATCCTTAAGTAGTAGATATGTTGTGTGATATTTTTTAAGTGGAACTTTCTTTATTAGCAAATTGTGCATCTTAGTGATTGTCTGATGGGCTGTTCTCTATTAGATCATATCAATTCAATTGAGAGCTGCTTATGATTGGGTTTTATATTTAAGTGATGTTTTATCAAAACAATCTGTCAATGGAAGATATAACACCTCATGCAAACTATAAATATCATCCGTAAAATATAATTATTGGCAATTGCTCCTGTTTCTGAATCTCAACAAGTTTCTACCATTTTGTGTTGTAGTGTTCCCGGTCGTTACGAGGCAATGCAGAAGGAAATTGAGTATGTAAAGCAATTGTGGAAGAATAGGCAAGAATTGAAAGTCGNGAGAATCTAGGCATTGCTGCTTTGTTTGGACTGGAGTGTTATGCATGGTATTGTGCTGGTGAGATTGCTGGAAGGGGGTTCACATTCACTGGATATTATCCATGAGCCCTCAAAATTTGGTTGAAAGTTTTTTATGGGCATTACTATTTGAAAGCTTTCTGTTATATTTAGTGATTTTATAGTCACTCGCACTTCCAATAGATACATGTTTTTGTACTTTGGCCAGTTTTCAAATCTGAAAAACAGTGGTTAGATTTGGTTGCCTTAATAATCCATATATGGTGATTACATTTGCATCTCGTCTCATCTTTTGTTCACTTGTTATTGTATCCTTGGTCTTTTTGTTTTTTCATGGGCATAGTTGAAGGAGTTTCTAAGATTAAACGAGCCTCTGGTTTCAAAACTAGGATATGTTTATAATATGTGTCTTGTGTTGTAAACAATTTGTGAACCGTATACCTTCCTAGTGTAGTGCCCCCCTTTAAAGTAGATCTGCAGAGAATTAAGATGTGGGGATGGGTTTTTGTAAGTTGTAAAACAAACCCGGATCATTCTGAAACAGGATGTGGAGAAGTGTGGTTCGGGGAGGTGAGATTTATGCACTGAGATCGGTATGTGTTCCTGAAGAGATATAATGCCGTTTAAAAGCTTGATTTCAGTCGTATGCTAGTATCAGTGTCTTTGCAGTGTCCTATTTTGTAGTAGTATTCGTCTTGGTAAGGGCTGGGTGAGAGCCGCTGCCCTGTTACCCGGACTCGGCTAAAAATGTCCATATTCATACCTATTATGTTGTCCATATTCATACCTATTATTTTCGAGTTTTGAGGTCCGACACGGGTATGCGAGATAATGTCTGAATCTAGTGGTCTGACATGGGTACGTGGGAATAGTGAGATAAAATGAAGAGTTGGGGTAACAAGGATAACAGTTGCCGCAGTCGCACTCTCTCATAAGTAATCATCAGAGATGGGAAGAATATGACAAGAAGGTGCAAACCACAAATAGCCTTCATATATTAACAGTTGACTGTCCATGTCCGAATAAAAACATGACAGAAGCTACACTGAGCTCTTTTGCACAAGTTGACTAATTATAAATCGCCCAACAGGGTCAGAACACTGCAGTGGATTCAAGGAAAAAATGTTCAGATCTTACCTCTTTCTTCTTCTTTTTTTTAAAACCGTTCAGATGTAACTTAAATTTAACTGTATACAACGTGAATAACGAAAATATCTGTTTAATTTTCGAATATTGGTAAAAAATTATCTAACACGAAAGCGTGTAAATATCACTTCCCGGAGTCAAATATGGTTAAATTAATACTCTATCCGTGTAATTGTATGACATGTTTTCGCCCCCGTCTTATTTACGCGGTCAAAACTACTATTTCCAAGTCGGTCGTTATAATTTCGTACCCAACAAAATTCAATAATTAATCAAACCTAACAAAATATTATATTATTATATATTTTAATTATACTTGTTAAAAAAAATAAATTTTCAATGTTGTTCCTGACAAAAAAAAATTCAATGTTGTTGAAGTATTTAAGAAGAAAAGAAGGTTCAATCTAAAAAGCCTTACATATATTCTGTATCTATCACCACTTTTCTCCGTTAATCACATACAAATTCCAAGAAAATACAGCACAATTACACACATCAATCAATCAATATATACATACATATATATATATAATACAGCTAATTATCATCATCATATTCGCGAGTGGTGTAAAAATGCTTCACAAGAGCTTCAAAGCTGCTAAATGGTAAATCAATCACTCAATTTGTATATGTATGTATCTATTTGTTAATTTAATTTGGTTTTAATCGATTGAATTGAATTTATGTGATTTAATTACAGCAAAACGTCGTTAAAATTAGCGACGGCGAGAATAAAGCTGATGAAGAATAAGAAAGGAGTTCAGATGAATCAGATGAAGAATGATTTGGCGCAGTTGCTTCAGTCCGGTCAGGATCGAACTGCTCGTATTCGCGTATGGTTTTCGTATTTAAATGTTATTATTTATGTGTATATGTTTGTGATTGCTTGTGTTTTAGTTGTGAATTGTTTGTTTAGAGATGATTATTGAAGTTTGAGTGTCGAGATAGATGAGTAAAAGAATTTTGGTTGTTATATTGGCTTAAGTCAACTCTTGCGGTATACAGAGATTTGTTATCGTTTTTTTTGCAACTTTTTAGTCTCTAGTAAACTTGTGATAATTGTTAGCTGGATAGGATGATTGAGGTGTAATTGTACTCCAGTATGTGTTGAAACGTAGGGGTTGGTGCTTACTTTAGGAAGTTAAATGGACTTGTAGATGCAATTTGTAATTTACAATGATATTTGGGAACTTTAACTGTAGGGCTCGTTCCATGTATTGATGGAATTACTTACAATTTGAATGTTCTTTTACCATACCTAGTGTTGCTGGCATTAATGATTAGTTTGGAAAATTGGTTTTTAAGTGTCATTTAGAGTGGATTAAATTAAAAAGTGGTTATGGCCGTTGGGCGCTCAAAAAGATTTATTGGTAGTTTTCTTTCAGTGTTTTTAAATTATTGATCTATTTTTTTCTCTTTGAGAGCTTGCAATGGAGTCTGTCATTGAGTCGATGATTAGATAATTCATCATTTGTTCAACCTTGCATGCTCTCTTTCTTCCAGATTAGATATACATTATATACAGCCATATTACCAAGTATTTAAGCTGCTTTTGGAATGCTTTTGCACTTCTGGGTATCAGTGTAATAGGACCAGAGAGAAGCCTTAGACCTTACTACTTGATGCACAAGTAACCCCTTTTGGCTGTTCTGTACAATGATAGTGAAAGTTATATTAAATTATCATTGCAATTTAGAGGCGAGGATATATGCATTATGTGTTCGAAAAGGGAAGGCCCGGAGCCTTCACTCTTTGCTGATGCTCATTTTATTGATATATTTGGAAGCATGTAAAAACTTAGTACTTTCCTGTGTATGTACCATTTACATTCTTGGAATCTGTTAAATCATTAGGGTGTATGTCTCCATCTATCTTCCAATTTTTTCACTTTTTTGGTCAGTAACTAACAAGTATTAAATCAGGCTAATTATTTGATTACAAGGCATCTTAAGATTTCTCGACATCAAAGACCTACTTTTATTTCGATGACAATGTCTTTTGTGGTATTGTTGTCGACTTGTCGTATATTGTTTCTTTTACAGTCTCTTGAAATTTCTTTCTTATGGGTCTTCTAAATTCAGGTTGAACATTTCATCAGGGAAGAGAAGATGGTGGCAGCATATGATCTTATTGAGCTATATTGTGAGCTCATTGTTGCACGCTTGCCAATTATTGAGTCCCAAAAGTATGTAAAGTTACAAAATCTTAGATGATTTTATACCTCCTTTTTACATTTTATGTAATACTTCCTCCATCTCAAAATAATTGTCCTCTTTCTATTTTTGTTAGTCAAATTGACCGATTTTTGACCGAATATTACACATAATATATAATTAAGAAAAAATTAAAAATTATATCATTAAAAAATATATTTAATAAACTTTAAAATGTATTTTTCAGTTTTTGAAAAATGTAAAAGAATAATTTTTAATTTACGGTCAAAGTTGGGTCAATTTGACCGCAAAGAAGACATATATTGTGAGATGGAGGGAGTAGTGTATATTTCAGGAACACGTGTTTTTTTAGACGTAATCTTCTCACAAGGTTAACAATTCTCATGTTCAAGAGATCTGATGAAAATTTTCACTACAAAAGAATTTGTGGAATTTTTGCAGGGGTCTCCATCCATATTTTGGTTGTTTAAAAATACGGTAGTTCTTGACCTTGACCTTCTCAAGGTTCATATTGGAATCAAAAAATATTGTTACCGTTAATTAATGTCTTCCTAGTCTAAGTTTTTATGCATGTAAATGTCTTAAAGATTGCCTGGGTGGATTTACTTTCGAATGTGTATTACCAGAAGTAAACACAAATGAATTATTTAATGACTTTTCTATATATAAATTTAAGTGGGCTTGCTCCTCTGTTGTTACGATTAATGCAAGCCTTGTTATCTGTATTATTATATTTATTTCTCAATAATTTAAGTAGCTCCATAACTGCTTAAATATAGATTTTCCCTTGAAGTTGCAGAAATTTAAGTTTTCTAGTGGATGTTCTTGTGTAATAAGTTGTTATAAATAATTTTTGAAGGAATTGCCCAATCGACTTGAAGGAAGCAATTGCAAGTGTAATATTTGCAGCACCAAGATGTGCGGATGTACCAGAACTGTTAGATGTCAAAAAGCATTTCACAGCAAAATATGGAAAAGAATTTGTTACGACAGCACTTGAGCTGCGTCCCAATTGTGGTGTTGGCCGCATGGTAAGCTTCTACAGCTTGCATATCTCCTTAATTATCATATTTGAGCAGAGATCAACTGCTAAGTTACCCATAGTAAAACGATAGTGATGTTTTTTCGTCATCATGATATGCTTTTTTGTTTTCAGTTGGTTGAAAAATTATCTGCAGTTGCACCAGATGGGCAGGCTAAATTTAAAGTATTAAATGCCATAGCGGAGGAACACAACATCAAGTGGGATTCTGAATCATTTGAAGAAAAAGAAACAAAGCCAGTAAATGATTTGTTGGTAAGCATTAATATCTAAAATGATGATTCATTTCTTGATTGTCATATTTCCTCTATCAAGCAAATTTCAAATAAAATTGAGAGCCTGTTAAGGCATGNATATCTAAAATGATGATTCATTTCTTGATTGTCATATTTCCTCTATCAAGCAAATTTCAAATAAAATTGAGAACCTGTTAAGGCATGACTTCAATGGCTGATGAAGTATATATGTTACCGAGCAGAATGGACCAAGTACCTTTGAGAAGGCCGGTAAGATGGCAGTGGAAGCTGAAATCGGTGTTTTGAATGTTGACACTACGTCTAGTCATGATAGGCACACCAAGCCAAACACGGTGTCTTCAATGGATGCGCACAATGTTTTGCCTGTAAATCGTGGTGGTAGGAATACAACTGCTACTACTCATTCTGATCTGCTACATTCAGGTATATTAGTTCCATTTTTACTCCGTGGATAGAAATTACATTATTGTTATATGTTTACACATTTGGCATATTGATCTTTTATCTTCTTTAGGAAATGAGACAAAGCTAGGCAGCCACTCTTTCGCTGGAGATGATAATTATTCAAGTAGGCAGGATTGGAATCTGGAATTTAAGGATGCTAGGTCTGCAGCACAGGCGGCAGCAGAGTCTGCAGAAAGAGCTAGTATGGCTGCAAGGGCTGCTGCAGAATTTTCTAGAAGGGAAGATGATATTAGGCAGTTGCCCTCTGAATCCAAAAAATTAACCATTAAGAGTACAAGGAAAGAAAGGCCTGGAACATATGCTTCATCAGATTTGCCAGGTGAACATTTTGGAAATGTCCCAGTGAAGAACTCCTTTCACAGTGAAAAATCCGAGGTGCGGAATGAGCATATAGTGAGAGGTGAATATCAAAGTCGGGTGGAAGCTGATGACAGGTTACACACGTATGATCATGCCAACACGAAAAAAGCTAGTCATTCAACATCTCTGAGGTCTGGTGAATCTAGGATTGATGATATAAAATCTGTAAATAGCATGCGAAAACCCCACGAGTACTACAAAAAAAATTCATTTGAAGAGACTACTGAACAAGTCACGGAACCTATATATTCCAAAATGGGTATGGAGCAGCAATATGTAGAGTCTAGGGATGAACTTGCGTCTAGATGGCAAGATGATTCCATAGATGAACATTTTGATCAATATGGAGATGCGAGAATCAAAAAGCAAGATCATATCGGTTCATCTCGCTCTCATTCCAGCACTGAAACTGATGATGATGCTCCCAAGGAATCAGGAAATAATGCTGCAAAGGATCTTTTTATTGGTAATGACCAAGATAATATTTTCAGAGACGGTATGGAGATGAACTCTTACGATGACAAGTCTGTAACTTTTGATGAATATTACTCCAGCGATCCCAACTTTGATAAAGGCCCCCAATATGATGAAGGAGAATCTACTTCGTATGTTCCACCACTACGCAGTAATTCATTCTTTTCCTCAACAACTCAAGATATCTGGAACCCTAAAAAGGACACAATCAAGTCTCCGGAAAAAGCAACATTTGAACCACATAATTTTACTGAAGACCACCCCTCTACTCTGTTCTCAACAAAAACTTTGGATCCTTTAGGACCAAACAGTTTGCCTGTTGCTCCTTATGATTTTGATGGCCCAAAATTTGACAGTGAAGATGAGGCGGAGATGTCTATTCATGAACAGACTAAAGATGTATTATCCTTGGAACCTGAGTCGGCACACACTGAAAAATATGGTTCCACTAGACCCTTGTTTGTGAACAGGAAGAATACTGGTTATGACAGCAAGTTAAGTGTAGGATCCTCCTCTGATGATGATTTGGGTACTGTGGAAGCTCACCTACAGAGTAACCCTATGGTAGTTCTAAATGCAGACTCTCCAAAGTTTGATTCCGACAGGTATAAGCAAAACATTCACCAATCTTTAAATCTGTCCTTGGCTGATACAGAAGAGGACAGTTTTCAAACTGGATCACCTGAGACATTGAAAGATGAAGACTTGCAACTTCAATCTAATTCGGAGGAAGAAAGTAAGTTGAATTTTGGAACCTTGACAGGTGGCTTTCGCAATAAGGGCTACAGACATCCACCATCCATCAGGAAACTATCAGATGATACATCATCTTTGACACTAAAAGCTACTGATGAGAGTTCAGCAGCAAGTGCGCAGCAAGCTGCTCCCCTCTCTTTGGAGACTGTAAATACTACACTGAGCAATGATGCAAAACAAAAGTCAAGCTTTATCACATCAACTCTTCATTCAGATTCGGATTCACAGACTGATGATTCAGGGGAGGAAGTCGAACAGATTACTGTTAGTGAAAGGCAAGCTTCACTTGCTAAGAAACCCAGCAAACAAGTAAAATATAAATCCAGCTTCAGACCTCCTGTTGCCACATACTTTGACCTTGATAATGACGATTACAATGATGATGTCCCTAAACAATATTCGCCAAACAAAGGCCATTTGAAAAGTGCAATATCTCGTAGGACGAAAAATTCTCCTTCAGGCACTGGAAACAAATTGTACTCCAAGATAGAAGCTGAACATGAGGAATCTGCAAGTCCAAACTCTGGTAAGGTCCTGACAGCTACTAGGAGTCGCCCTGATATTGAAACTCCAACCAAGCTAAAGTCAGAGATGGAAAGCGCAGGTTACCTAAATAGCGAAGAACAACCTAACTATTCGCAAAAAGTAGCTTCTAAGGCATCGTTCTCCAGAATCTCCTCCCATGAGAAATCTTCAAACTCATCAACAGGAGAGCAATCGTCTAGTGGTCCTAGAAAAACAGGGGCTTCAAGTAACCTACAGAAACCCAAGACATTGAAACTAACAGGGGAGCCACCAGCTAGGGAAGATTCTACGAAGAGAGCTAGTCATGTTCATCCAAAACTTCCGGACTACGACTCCATAGCCTCCCATTTACAGTCATTGCGGACTGATCCACGATGAAGATATACTACAAAATATTATGATACGCAAATATAGTTTTCTAAACCATAACGGAGTGTATAGCCTGGTAATTAAATATATACTTGGTTTGCAAGACCTGTGTAAGGTTTCATATTTAAATTGTCGTGTCATTTGCCGAACATGAGAATCATATGTATTGCGATAGATAATTCATTTACAAGGATCTCCTTTAAAATTGATAAATAAACAATTTTTTCTTTCAAGCTCCATCAAAGAAAGACCATTACTTTTTCAATAGTAGACTATGTGAGTGAAAATATTTCATGGAAGCGGAGTAAAATATAGGGTGGCAAACGGATGAAAGTACTACGCACGTATCTTTACAAAGATTAGTGCATCTGTTATTTTCTAAAATGTCGTATAAAATTTTCAACATTATCCGAGATGGGGTTAAACTGTTTCTACGGGTCTTGTTTTATCTAATAAGTAATTATAAGTAAATATTTTTGTTAACCCCAAATAAGCTCATCACATAACATATTAAACAAAATCTGTATATTTTCGGAATATTTTAACACCACATTTATTTACCTCTTCTTTCTCACCACCTTCCAACTATAAAATTTTAAAACAAATCAACATACATTACTCAAATAAATATATGGTGAGTGTGTAGATTTCTTATAACCGTTCTTATCAACAAGAAAAAGAAAGAATGAAAGTTACCTTGCAAAAACATTTTAACCGTGTCAATTGTCATCCCTATCATCTTACCTTGACCAAACNTCAATTGTCATCCCTATCATCTTTACCTTGACCAAACCCCTAAAATCACGTACCACCCCATTCTTACACAAACACACTTCAAACCTATAAATACATACATACATTACATACATAGTACTATCATAACACCTTGTCCAAACAAAACCCTCCCACAAAATGGATCATCTCCCAGACACCCTAATCCTCGAAATCCTAACTCGCCTAGATGACTCAACTCACCTAACTCGCTCCAAACTCACCTGCAAAACCTTCAACTCACTCTCAACTCAAACCCCATCAATCAATCTCCAATGCTCATACTTTCGTTACCTCAAAGCACGAT
The DNA here is from genome assembly GCA_008931105.1 of Oenanthe javanica. Lineage (NCBI taxonomy): Eukaryota > Viridiplantae > Streptophyta > Magnoliopsida > Apiales > Apiaceae > Oenanthe > Oenanthe javanica. Next base: position 936 of record QRFB01002322.1, on the reverse strand, counting down.
CACCCGAGTCTCAAGTCACCCCTTTTAAGACCATTTTTAATGACTTGATCTCGAGTTCTGAGGCTAGAATTGAATCTGTGTGTATAGGTTTGGAGAATTCGCTTCGTGGGTTGGTGTATGATGATGTTGAGGATGAGAGTGATGATTTGTTCTTGACAGAAAGTGGGTTTGTTGAGGAGTGGATGAGGAGGATTGGGGAGGGGTTGAAGGTTTTTTCGGTTTCCGATTTTTGGGTTCAGTCCTGTTGGAGACGATCAAGTGTTCTTCCTATTGTTTCTACTTATTGTGAGTACACATTTTAGTTTTATTGATTAATATGGATATTATGTGTGTGTTTTTGTTGTAAAGTTTTAAGCTTTTTCGATAGTTTGTGATTTAAGTAGTGTACGAATTGGAATTTGATTTGCTTGTGGTTATGAAAAGATAAGGGCGTTGTTAAATTTCCATATGCATGACATGAAATTTGTATTTGTTTCTTGGATTTTTTATTGTAATTTAAATCGAATTGAGCCGGATTTTTAAGTTATCGAATGACAGTGCTTGATTTTTAGTTATATTAGTTAATGTGTTTTTATATCATTTCTTCTTATTGTGAGTAGCTGAATACACATTTGGAATATATTGATATGTACAATACTATATTACTCTCTCTGTGTGTGTGTTTTATAAAGTTTTGAGTTTTGTGAGTAGCTTGTGATTTACGGAATACCATGAATGGATTTCTGGTTATGGAAAAGATAGGATTTTGATAAGTTTTTGAATTCCGATATGCATGACATAAAATGTGATAAATTAATGAAATTTTTATCTAGATCTTGTAGTTTGAAGTTGTGATTTTAATTCAATCCTAGTTGAGCCAGATTTTTAGTTATGGAGCCAAGCATTGTACATAGCTCAATATGACACAAGTGTTTTGGGAATTTTATTACAATATGT
>QRFB01002321.1:9033-34335 GCA_008931105.1 Oenanthe javanica | reverse complement strand
CCTGTGATTATTATATTCATATAAGATGTGCACTAATAGCGGGCACAATAAAGCACAGATGGGATGAACATCAACTTATTTTGATGTATCCTCCCGTTAAAGGCCATCCACATGATTTTGATTGCGAATTCTGCTCCGAAGACATAGACCCAAACCACTGGTTTTATCATTGTAGTAAATGTGATACTTCATTTCATACTTATTGCATTAATACAGATGAGTGTTCAAAAATCAAGTATGGGGGAATTGTTAGGGATGATAATCTGCATCAACACAACCTTAAGTTCACTAGACTTGGAGTTAGAGAGGGTTTCAAGTGTGGACTTTGTGGTTTATACAAAGGATACTTTTGGTCTCCTAGTTGGAAGTACAAATGCGAATCATGTAAATTTTCAGTCTGCCGTAAGTGTTCAGAAATGTGAAGAGATAAGATAGGGTTATTTCTAGGGATTGGAGAAATGGATTTGGGGGAAGTGAATGGATGCTTGCTTACACAACCAATCATTACTACTACTACTTCTGCCTCCTCCCACTTGCTTGACTCTTTATTTTATTTTTTTATGTAAATGTAATATCAATGTATTGTTATTTTAACTCTTTCAAAAAAAATAAAATGTATTGTTATTTTAAATGTGTTGTTATTTATCCTATGTAAATATTTAAAATATTTTTTTCTCTTTTAAAAACAGTTCAACTCTTTGTACAAATAATCTTTTTTCACAAAAAAGTGTAAATATATTAAGAAGAAACAAGTACATTTATAGTTCAAATTTTTAAAATTAAAAAATATATCACGATAGTAAATTTTATTAGAATTCAAAATTAATATAATATAAATTCTTAATTTCATTAAAAATCATAAAATCACTATTTTGTACGTTGTCATTTTCAAGATTACCTTTTATAATCGAATACAATTTTCACGAAAAACAAATGTTACGCCTTTAACCACATCCTCAATATGATTATTGTGATTTTTGTTTCAATAATTTTTTTCATAGATAGGATAATATTCTAGTAAAAATTTTAAAATTTTTATTATAAAAAATATAAAAAATTTTAAAACATGAAAATTATTTAAAATTCTATAAATAAATTAATATTTCAATAAATATTTTATTATGATTCTGTAAATATAATTTTATTTATTTTTATTTTCTATTACAATTCTGTAAAATTAAATAAACGTTTCATGATTTTCATTATAAAAAAATTTGATGTTCGGTTAAAATGTGATTTGCCAGATCTTTGAAAGCATCGCACATATTGTGAGTAATCTACGTAGTAAAAATTCACTTAATTTTTCACAATTATAACAATATAATACACTTCAAAACACAATGATCAAAATAATTCACGGAAGATAGTCTAAACCCGCAAAAACAAGTTTAAAACATTAAGGTTGACACTCGTAAATTAAAAATACAAAAGTGCACAACCTAGAAAAAATCAAATACAGAAGGGTACCGTTGAGAATTTTTTTATAAAAATTTAAATTTAATTAACAATTTATTTAATAAAATGTTATATTTAATGTATTGTCTTTTTTACGCAGACGAGGGATGAATTTTGATTTTGATTTTGATTGTCATACTTTGTCCCAAACTTATATATCAATTATGCATAGCCAGTTGCTAATATCATTTCAAGTCAAAGTGAATAATATGATCCATCTGTGCTAGTGTGTTAGTGTTTCTAATGTTTTAATGTCTTTACTGCTGAAATTATGTGCATACATAAGACATATGAATCTATGGTATACGATACCTGGTNATTATTGTGATTTTTGTTTCAATAATTTTTTTCATAGATAGGATAATATTCTAGTAAAAATTTTTATTATAAAAATTTTAAAAAATTTTAAAACATAAAAATTATTTAAAATTCTATAAATAAATTAATATTTCAATAAATATTTTATTATGATTCTGTAAATATAATTTTATTTATTTTTATTTTCTATTACAATTCTGTAAAATTAAATAAACGTTTCATGATTTTCATTATAAANGACATTGGGGTAGCGTGAAAAGTCGAAAAAATGTTTCACAACTTTATGGTTCCAGAAAACTTCGTAAAAAACTTGCACGACTTGTTGGTTCTAAAAAAGGTGATGGTTCTGTTAAGTGTGTTGGTACTGGAAAGCATGGTAAGAAGCCTAGCAGGTTAAAACTTGTTAAGAAACTTTCTGATACATGAGATTCTAGAGAGATTGTAGCTTATATAATTTGTAAGCATAATATAGTTTTCAGGTTCACTTGTAACTATAGAAGCTGACAATTATTGCTCGCTTGGGGACTTGATTACTGCTTGTTTGGGGTGCTGCATCAGATTATAGTAACTGATCTTGGTTGTAAAATGATGAGCTGGTCAGATTCTGGTTGTAAGATGGATGTCCTTTTCATGTTGAAATCAATCTTTCGAAGGCCACTAGGTTTTGCGTTTTAGCTCACTCCAAGCTCTCAAATATTTCGAGAAGCTTGATTTAAGCAAGAGCCTGATAGCAATTTTGTAGCAACCAGTTTAGAAAGTGTAATGTATATTGTAATATCATATTGATAAGATATAGTTAATTTTTATTGAGATTCAGTTATCTACAATTGTTTATCATCTAGACATGCCAATATGAAGTATTATAATGCTTTGGGGCTATTCATAGAAGTTGATTAACAGTTAATTTCACTTTCAAAAATCCCTTTTTTTCCCACATATATGTAGAAACCCGGATGATGGGCAATTTTGATCCATTTTTAGACTTTATTTAAGACAACTAGCTATTTTGGATATCATCTATAGCGAGTTCAATGCAAATCATCACAAAGAAAAAGGTTAGTGGGTAAAGTAATTTCTACTCTCATAATTTGTCCAACGTTTAGAACTGATGTTGGGCATTTACTTCATATTTTCTATATCTGCACTTTTGCTACCCAATGTTGGCAAACTACTGGTCTTTATTTTGGTATGAGTTTGGTTGAGGATGCATCAGCTTGGCTTATATGAAGAAATGTGGTACTGAAGCACCGGAAGATTTAATTAGTATATTGTTAAAGTATTGTGGGGAATTTGGTTATTCGGAAACAAGAGTCGTTAATGCAGGTATGGCAATGAAATGGAGTTTAAATTTTATATCTGAGCGGCAGATTGCTAAAGCAAAACGAGAAGTATTACAACTGAACACCGACCTAAGAATCAAACCAATGATTACCAATGTTCAGCACCTCCCAAAGGAACACTCAAACTTGTTTGACAACAAAAACTAAATCTTTTTTCCAGATTGGATTTACTGTCTGATCCGGGGTTCTTTTGGTTTTAGGTACTTGATTTTTCACCTGAACTTTAAAACGAACTTCATGTTAACAAGTTCTGTCATTTGCAGTTACGTCCTAGGATCAATGACATTAACCCAAAGATACCAAAGTTTTGGAGGGACGTAAACTTTGCAGTGCATGGTCAAACCATAAATAAATAAATCATCCGAATGCCACACTTCTGAGAAGGCTTCATCAGATTGAGTTCGTATCCACCTGTGACCTGCTACCATGATTTCTTCCTCACCCTTACTCCTCCCCTGTAGTTCTCTCCAGTCTGTACCATTGTGGAGCTATCAGTGGAAATTCTAGTTGGAACGTAATTCATGTCCAAGACTACTCTCTTAATATAGTCATCTATTCCCACCATCTCTTTGTTTTTTTACTAAACATTGTAGGATGGATGATTGAAATTGGTCTTTGGAAAATGCAAAACACTAGTTCCACTCGGTTTCGGTTTCGGTTTCTAAGTTTCACTTCTACGCAAATATTGCACATAGCAGTGATTGCAGTTGATGGAAGATCATTGGCCTTCACAAATCTTACATAAAGATAATAGGTTGGCTATACTAGGTCAAAAATGTGCTTGAAAATCTCTCACTGCCTATAAATCCTTTTTCACCAAATGCTCCAGAACAAGTCCTCCACAAACCAATTTTATGTATTCGTGTCCGCCAAGTCTTAGGGTTCTTTCCAGCTTATGTGAGCCTAATGATTAACTTGCTGCTGTATTGCTAGAAAAGTCTAGGCCACCAATATGTTGCTGCAGTTTCTTGGTGTTTAAAAACGTGTGTATTCATAGGTTTTTACTTTGCAGCTCTCTGTGGTTCTTCTCTTTGTGTGTAAATTGAATGGAAGCTAAAACATTCTATGTTGCATAAAAGCATTTCCTATGTGCCAATGAGAGCTGGTAGGTTTAAAGTAGTGGGAAAATGACCATAAGATTCGGGTAAAGATCCAGTAAGTTTGTTTCGGTCAAGGCTAATGGCAAAAATACTTGGTAATAAAGGAAGTGGTGGAATTGAGCCATAAAGTTTATTGAAGGAGAAATCAAGAATCATTAGATCTTTGAGCTTCGAGAGATTATTTGGCACATGTCCGGTTACATTAGTCCAATTTATCTCCAAGTATGTCAAGTGTGTCAAATTCTCGATTGAACGAGGAATTTCACCAACAAGAAATGGCAGTTTGTGAAGCCTTAGTCTCTGAAGGTAAGTAAAACCAGAAAATGCATCTGGTTTTATCGAACCCGAAAGTTCAGAATTGGTTATAGTGAAATCAATGACACGATTATTTTCACAGTCGAATATAGAACAACAATCCATATCGGACGACCAGGAACGCAAGATAGCTCCATTGGAGAAGCTATTTTTGAATGCTAAGATGGAGTATATGTCATCAGGGTGGCAAGGCCCGGATGAAATAACTCCAGAGAATAATAGGATCAAGAACAAGAGTACTAACATCTCTTTGATCCTTGTTTTTTAAGATAGAAGTAGAAAGTGGATAATATATGCTTTTAATTATTGTACCAAATCTGGTCAATCTTGGTGTCTGCAGAAAGTTGATGATATATTTTTCTGGGGTTCAATGTATTATGATTAGTGGTGATGGTCCCGGGAAAGCATGATGCCTGGTCTGGCCATGTCTTGTACTATTTAGCACAAGCTTATTTGGAATTGAGTTGTTTTTATTATTTATATTTATTTACTAAAAGGTGTTGTAATACAAACAATATAATTTTTTTTCAAGACAAGTGGATTTTTGACATGATATAAAAGTCACATATAGAATTTGTTTATGATCTTCCTTACTATAAAAGTTAAACTGCAGATACCAACAACAATGTGAACTTTGGCTATATAGTAATACTTAATAAATCTTAAATTGGGAAACAAAGCTTCTTCTGCAAACTATGTAAGGTTTTCCTTGCAAGTCAAGAAGTTTGAAATTGTTCTTGTTTTAGTGATTGTAATTATGTGGTTGCATTTGTTAAAGATGGCACTTGCTAGAAGGAAAACTGCCACTATCATATGGAAGGTTAGACCAAGATACATATGGCAGGTTCTTGTTAAGATCTTGAAAGTTGATCGATCGTCGGTAATATATAGTGCCCGTTTGGCTGGACTTATAAGCAGCTTATAAACTGAAAAAGTTGGTATGTATGTACTTTTTCTGAAATTAAGTAACTTATTTTCAAATTTGGAAATAAGATTTGGTCTTAAATTTCTAAAATAAATATTAATTTTCAAAAAAAAATATGAAAATACTTTTTAAAAAAAATAACTTATTACTTATAAGATAAGCCAAACACCCCCGTAGTTTCCTGCAAACAAAATGAGAATTAGAAAGGCCAGTCAATAGTTGTTTTAGTAGTACCACTTCTTTAAGGTGGTTTAGGTGCCCAATTTATAACTAAATGGCCGTGAATTCAACTCCTTATCCAATATGCCGAGGGTCTCATTACCCTATTGATATGAGGTAAGACTACGTACATCCTACCCTCCCCACACCCTTCTCTTCAAGCAGGATATAGTGGGTTATTGTGGGTACGTCCCTTTTCCCTTTTACTTCTTTTAGGTGGTTCATTGCTTTACAATATTACAGTTGTAGCAGCAGTTTTTGTAGTTTTTTTTTTTGCATACAGGAGAAGTCGAGTAAAGAAAGTTTAAGTCTCTTAGAGATGAATCTCTGTGTTTACACATTTCAGGAACTCAAGGAAACAACCGTGGGATTTTGTGAAGAACTTGGAAATGGTTTTTTTAGCACTCTTTATAAAGAGATCATATCAACGTTCAACTTCTAAAGCTATAGTTGCAATTAAGAAATTGTAAAGATTAGCCCAAGATTGTGAAAAATGTTTCAGAATAGAGGCAGGTGCAATAGCACAAACTCGTCACAAGAACTTAAATAGACTTTTTGAATCTTTTGATGGAGGATCAAACAGAGTTGTTGTTTATGAGTTCCTGAAAAATGGGCATACTACGTTGATGCCTATAATTATGGTGTTATGCTATTGGAGATACTTTGTTGTAAAAGAAACAGTGAAATGGAAAGAGAAAATAAAGAGGATTGTACATTTTAGATTATGTGTATGATTGGTACAATGGTTATTATCACTATAGTCATCGAAGTATGGGGCATTATACACATAAACTATTGAACTAAAAATTTAGATGGTTGAACCATGCTTGTTCACTTGCAGGTGAGTGGAGGGAGTGCTCAACATTACCGTTGAAATATTTCTGAACATTACCACCATCAAAGTTTCATGGACAAACATGTTACACAGACTTCACAGACTCATTCACATCGATTCTGCAGTCTCTTTTTCAATATACATCAAAGGAAAAGTCAAAGAAATTTATCTTTCATTCGATTACAAAGACTTGTTTTCATAATTTTCGTAGCTGAAAATTTTTACAATCTTATTTTTAAATTAATTGTTCCTGCTATAGAGCTCAACAAGGGGGACACCCTCCAACTCGAAATACGAGCTATAACAGTCAACTAAGATCAATCTTGGACCTCTTGAAAATCAGCAAGGAACTAAGCTAAACATCACAAATTATAAAAATTAATCAGTATAGTGCCAGTACAAAAGTTGGATCCCTTAGAACTCTTCTCCTAAAATGCTTGTTGGATGAAACACGTTCTCTCACTGTATTTACTTGACCAATGGTCCAAGCTCCAAGGTTTGATAGTCTGTGATCCTGCTGCCAAATGTAATAAATCGAAACTGAAATGTATAGCTTTCTTATCGAGTGGCTATATCATTATTGACAAAAGACCTCCAAAACGCCACATTAGAAGACAAATCATTAGGAACTCAAGTCGGGCATCGCATAATAATCATCTTAGAAAAGTTGCAAGAAAATAAAAAATGTTCAGCTGACTCATCACACCCTTGACACAACACACCGTGAGGAGAATCAACATTTGACCTTTCATTTAGCATTCTCCTTTTAAATACTAAGCAAGAGTAGAATCCAAACTTGGGAACTTGTAAAGGGAACCAGACTATTCCATGCCAATCTACTGGATCAGCATGTTGTCTAATAGAGTGTGAGTGTCATATAATAGAAATGCCTGGATTAAAGACATTATATTCCATGATAGGGCCTCTTTAGAACCCACATCAGCATTGAAGACCATCTGCATCAGCTCAGTCATTTGAACTAAATTTGAAGGTGGAAAGGGCCCTACATTATTCATCATTACAGTTTCAAGTTTAGCCATATTAGTAGAATTACAAGCTGAAATGATAGAAGACCCCATTTGAATAATCAATGCAGAATTATTTATACAAGGATCATGCCGTATTAGGAATTGAGACTTAATATCAGGAAAATACTTGATATATTGCAAAGCTGAACTTCTCGCATTGAGGGTATTTCAAAGGCTCCATGGACAGTTTTAAGGGATCTTCATCGTCTAAAAAGCTTTCATTTTTAAAAATTAATTCTGCACCGAATGATTAAAATAACATCTAATACATTAAGTTCATCCAAACAAATAGATAATAAATACATCAGCTGCGACAGATCTGGAGCAAGAAACAGCTTCTCCTTATGATACAATCTGGCGTTATGAGATATTGTCATTAAATTAAGGAAGCGAACCAGAGGATAGGAAGATGAGATAATGTAGGTATTTTTGTATCCAGGCAGAAGGAATAATCCAGTTCATTAAGCTAAGGCCATTAATGATACTTATGGGCTCATCTAGTCCTTCATTACCACTTGGAGCAGCCACTAGGCTTTGAATTGAAATAGCTCCGAGCAACATTGTACCTCATGCACTTTGACCTTGTCTAAGTATCTAATAGCATATTAATTCTCTTCTTTGAACTGATTATAAAATTACATCAGCAGCTTATTGAAGAACTCAGCATATTGTTATATGACATCAATAATATTTCGGGTATGCAATACAGCTTAGGTGTTGAGTGCAACAAAATTCAAGACACTGATGAGCACTTCATTCATGGAGTTTTTATCTGTAAGCAACCACTTTAGTTGAAAATTGAAGAACAGTTATTTATTATGTTGAAGTGATGGCATCGACACATAATTATCTGAATAACAGTCGCGACCTATTTGATAAAAAAAGGCGATCGACATATAACTATCATAATGTGACAAATTTATGGGTTCTTCACTTCCTACAGCATCAGATGCTATTCTTTTATTGTTTTTTTTATTATTTTATGTCTAATTGACCTGCCTCAAAGTAAAGTTTGAAGAAATTTTGTGTCCCTCTTTCTCATCCAGTGATCCAGTATCCAATTTGCTGTGGCTCTCTTCCAGAACCCTTCTTTGTTGAATCAAATGTTTTGTTAATATTAATAATATCTATCTTGTGGCCTAACGCTGCAGATTGTTTAAAAAAAATTTAAAAAAAAGGGATTATCATAACATTTTTCTGCTCAAAGTAAAGAATCAATATCAGTCACATGACTCTCACAGTAATTATATGTCATAAGCTGGAAATAATCTGCATGAAGATCAGTGTACTTAATAGCATAACTCATTTCCACTGCTACACTAATCTGAAACTGATTGCTTACATTTTCTCCTCAGTTTCAACCTTAAACGAATTAAATCCGATAACCTGCCAGGAATGCTACAGACAGTTGACTCGAAGCCATGCTCGTAAGTTCTGGAGGATTTAAAACAAAACTTGCACCTTGGCAAAAATAAATAACTTGCACCTTAGCAAGTCGCGAGAGGAAAATAACAGTTCACCAACAGTTTGAGCTCGACAGCACTCATTCATATATAAGCGAGTTTAAATAAAAATTTGACCTCCTTTATTTAATTGAGTCGAATTTGATTAAAATTCAGCTCAAATTCAATAACTCGACACTCTGTTCAAATTCATTTATAATTATAAATAAAATATTAATATTTTTTAATAAATATAAATTAATTTATTAATTTATTTTTTAATTATTGAACTCGTTAGTAAATTCAACTCCGCTCCACTCGTTTTTTAAATAAGCAAGTTCGATCAAAAGTTTGGGCTCATTTAAGTTATTCAACCAATTCAATTTGTTTAAAAATAATCAAACTCAAACTCGTTTAGTGAAAACTCGAATAGATTAAAATTACGACCCAAATTATCATGATGCATATTTTGAGTTATAAATGACAGTGAGATTTGAAAAGTTAGTACTCCCTCCGTCCCAACCAATTCTTTACACTTTCCTTTTTGGGACGTCCCACCCAATTCTTTACATTACTAAAAATAGTAACTTTTAACAATAAATATATTATTACATCCACTACTTCACTCCACTTTTTCAACACTTTACACTATTACACCCACTACTTCATTTATTTTAACAATAAAATCACTATTACACCCACTATCCTTGGTCTCCGTGCCCGGACCAAATGTAAACATTTGGCCGGGACGGAGGGAGTATATGTTTAATTATGTGTCATTGGAATGTTTACAAATTTAATTTACACTTTGTATAGTACTAACAAGTCAATTATTTTTCACAAAAAAAAAAACAAGTCAATTATTTGACGGTATTGATTTTTTATATACTTATGTTATATCATTATAGTCAAAATATTAAAATTTTGCTGTCGTCTGGTTGGTATTTATGCCAATTTAATTAGTTAATAATTTAACCTAATTTTTAAATTATTAATTTTCTAATTACAACATATCTCTAAAGAAATATACATACATTATCCATTTCAAACACATACACGAACAAAATATATAAAATTTATATAAAAATATTTTTAAATATATAACAAAAAAATTATTATTAGTATTAAAATAATAAAAATATTAAATTAAGTAATAGAATATTTAAAATAAATCTATATATCACACATGATGTATTAAATAAAACTCTACTTTGAACACAAACTATATACATTACATATTAATACTAAATATAATTCTAATTTTAAAATATAAACTCAAATTATATACATATTTATAATTAGGGTTAATTATCAAACTCATCACTGAAGTCGTTCAATGATATCAAGTAGGTCACTGAAGTCCACGGGGTCTCACTTCAATCACTATAGTGTTTTAATGATATCATTATCATCATTGCCGTTAATTCCTTCAATTTGTTTGACAGAAACCGTAACGGAAGGACAGGTGTCGAGTGACATGGCGCTGACATTGATATTATATAAGAAAAAACAAAAAAAAGACAGAAATTGATATTAAATCAGATAAAAACATATTTGATACATATGTGTCGATACATACAGCCTAAAACAAAATACCTATCTCAAGAGCTGTGGCGACTGGCGATCAAGGAAGCTCAATCGATCAAACACTAAAACATAGAGTCCTGAAGTATCAATCAATCGGTAATTGATCATGAAGTAAATCAATTAAAGTTATATATCATGTATGAAAAACTCAAACTTTTTCTGCATGTGGTCATGATATGTGATAGTCGTGAATGATACATACATAGATGGTCGTAATCATTCATATATGTTAGTAATTTATGTGTAATTAGTCTCTTATATGCTCGTAATCATATATGCTCATATGTGATTTTAGTTTGATTTTTGTGTTGAAAACCCTAATTACTGTTCATGTTTTTGTCCAGAATGTCTTTGTTTAGTGTTAACATCACCCTGCACCATCATGGTTATTTTGCATCACCCAGTCCATCAACATTTAGTTATGTGAATGAAATATGTGAGGTTATTGAAGATGTTGACCCTGATTTGTTCTCCTTTTGGGATTTAGAGGATTATGCTAAACAATATGGGTATGAACCTGAGTGTAAAGTTTATTTCAAAGCTGATGGTCATAGTTTTAAAAAAGGTTTTAGGATATTGTTTGATGATGCTTCTGTCAGGGACATGATAAATTTATGCCTACCTTATGGAATGATTGATTTGTTTGTTGACCATACAACTACTGAGATCAGATCACTTGAAATTCCAAAAACCCCACAGCAGACAACAAAAAATAGTGATGATGAGCAGTTAGGATATGACAGTGATGATGAGAGTGAAGACTCTGATTATGAATTTGATGGAGAGTATAGTGAGACTGATAGTGATGATATGCAGATGAGTGAGGGTTTTGAGAATTCTGATGATGAATTAGTTGATTGTAGGAAAATGTATAAGAGTGTTAAGGATGATATGTCAAAGGGAACACAAGGGGGAACACAGGGGGGACCAGAGCATGTTATGAATGAAGATAGTGATGAGTCATCTTTTAACAGTGATGAATTAAGATCTATAGGTAGTTCCAGTAAAGATGAAAATAACAAGATAGGGTATGTAGGGCCTCCTATAAAAAAAATGAAGAAAGGTGGTCTTTCAAGAGTGTATAATCCTAAAGATAGTAAAACTGAGAGCTTTAATTGGGAAGTTGGGATGACTTTTGCATCTCTATCTGAGTTCAAAGAAGCTGTGAGATTGTATGGAATAAATGAGAGGAGAGCAGTGAAATTTACTACCAATGACAAACTAAGGTGTAGAGTTGTTTGTGAAGACAAGTGCCCATTTTACATTTGGTGTAGCAAAATTGGGGGTTCTGATAAGGTCCAGATTAAGACATTAAGGACTGATCATCTTTGCACAAAACCTTACAAGAACAGACTTGTATCTGTCAAGTACCTTACAGATGTGTATGCTGATAGGATCAGGGCAAACCCCCAGTGGAAGGTTAAGGAAATGGTGGAGGTCATTGCTAAGGAACTTGAAGTTGATGTTCCAAAGATCAAAGTGTTGAGGGTTAGAAGAGCTGCATTGGAGGGAGTTCATGAAACTTTAAAAGAGATGTACTCTAGGGTCAGAGACTTTGGGCATGAACTGTTAGAAAACAACACTGGGAACAAAGTTGACATAAGAACCACCAGATTGAATGAAGGGGATCCAAATAAATTTAAAAGAATGTATATTTGCTATCATTCATTGAAATTAGGGTGGAAACTGGGTTGTAGACCAGTATTGAGAGTGGATGGATGTTTCTTGAAGACAGTGTGTGGGGGGCAATTGTTGTCAGCAGTAGGTAGGGATGGGAACAATCAAATGTTCCCAGTTGCCTATGCTGTTGTAGAAACTGAAAATAGTGACAGTTGGAGGTGGTTTATTGGGCTTCTAAGAGATGATTTAGATCTTGGAGATGGAACAAGATTCACAATAATAAGTGACCAGCAGAAGGTACACAAAATTACTCAAATATATGTCTATTTTAATTTTAATTACTTGTAATATGTGACAATATTGTACCCCATTTGCAGGGACTGGATAATGCCCTCAAAGAAATTCTTCCTAATGTGGAGCATAGGTTGTGCACTAGGCACATATACTCAAATTTTAGAAAGAGGTACTTTTACTTTTATAGATTTCCATTATTTAATGACCTTACATTAATTGCATTATAATGTATTTATGACCTTACTTTTACTTTTATAGGTTTCCATCAGAAATGCTAAGGAGGCAATTCTGGAATGCATCATGTGCAACCTACACTAGTGCATTTGAAAGGGCTATGAAAGTAATTGAAAGGCAATCTAAAACTGCACATGAACATTTAAGGAAACTGAATCCAAAACTATGGTCCAAGTCACACTTTTCTACAACATCAATGGCTGACAATGTTGAGAATAACTGGCAAGTGCATTCCACTGATGAGATGTTACCACCAGATATTCCAACTAAATTGAGGGACAGGCCCAAGAAGTTGAGAAGAAGAGAGGAATGGGAGGGTGGTTCCAGAAGTAGAAGCACTCAACAACAACAAAATGGACAGAGTTCTAATATGCAGAGATTCAATAGTAGAAGGATAATGCACTGCAGCATATGTGGGAAAAGTGGACACAGAAAGAACAAGTGTGCGCAAAAAAAAAGTGGACAAGAAGGTGGCACAACAAGTGGTCAAGCAAACAAGAATGTCAAAGTATTTTCAAGAAGAAATATACACTCAACAGGTGCAATCAGCTTGGCTGATGATGATGATGGCCCTCACTGAGATGTTATTTGTTAAGTTAAAATCTTTTATTTAGCATTTGAACTATGTTTGTCTACTTTTGGAACAATGTGGGGTTCTACTTTTGGAACAATGTGGGGTTCTACTTTTGGAACAAGGTCTATGTCTAATTTTGGGAACATTGAAATTAGTTTGGATGTTTATGTTTATGAACAAGGTTTATGTTTAATTAGTTCATCTCATTTTTTGGGTTATACAGTAGTCTGCCAAAACATAAATTAAATTAAAAATTAAATTTCATAAATTAAAATAATAAACAATCATAAATTAAATTTCAGCTATTATTATTTTTAAATTTAAAAATTCAATTATTACAAAACAATCAATGTAAACAATCAACAGGAGACACGTCAGCAACATGAGACAGGCTGACTTGGCAATGTCAGCAACAAAGTCCACGTGGGAAACGGTTTCTGTCAAACAAATTGAAGGAATTAACGGCAATGATGATAATGATATCATTAAAACACTATAGTGATTGAAGTGAGACCTCGTGGACTTCAGTGACCTACTTGATATCATTGAACGACTTCAGTGATGAGTTTGATAATTAACCCTTTATAATTAATATAATTTTATTAATTATACTTTACTTTTATGGCTCCAAACTACATACAAATTTATATTAAATAAATTTCACTAATTATTATTTTAATTATTTTAAAATTAAGTTTTAATTTAAAAAAATTAAAAAATATATTATATATATTAATTACATAATATTTGGACCTTAAAAAATTTGTCAGAAAAATATTATATTAAATATCTCTAAAATTTATAAAAAAATATATTTATTGAAATTTCAATTTACTCGGGCGTCACACATATTATAGGGTTGTATTATATTATTAAAATTATAAAATTTTGGTTGGCTGATAATTTAATATATGTAATATTAAAGATAAATACATCATATTATTATAATTTAGAAAAATATTAAAAATAAATATTATATTATTATATTACAAATTAATATTAAATATGATTTAATTTTTTATAAGTTATATTAAAGTTATATTAGTTATATTTAATTTAGTTAATATTGAATTTATTTAAATGATAAATTAATGAATTATTAATTTTTCCTGGGTAGATTAAAATCATATAATTTAGTTTTATTAGAATTTTAAAATATTTTGATAACAAAATTTTATCAGAATCGTAAAATATTATAAATATTATAATTCTACTAATACAGAACTATAATCAATATAAATTATCTAAACAAATTTATAGTATACACTTATATATTTAAAAATATAATAATAATTTATATATTATATAAAATTATTAACTATTGATAAAAAAATATATACAGAATTTATTAAAATATAATAATCTTTTTATCTCTACCCATTTTTCTAGAGTCTTCTGTACTTCTCAATATTCGACATGAATTTACTTATTTTTAATAATTAATAACAATACAGTAAAAAAAAAAATTGAGCAAACCGTGGGTACTGTACTAGGGCCTCCGACGAAACAGGAGTGTTCCATTAAAACTAAAAAAGATATATACATACACAAAAGGCCTGTATCTATAATTCTTGCCCACCCCCACCTCCTAATCAAATCAAATAAGGGTTTAGCTAGGGTTTTTAAAATCCCCAAAAATGGCTTCTTCAAACGGCATCAAGCTCCTTCGATTGCTCTCTCTTCACTCTCCCCCTTCAAGATTTCTGCAAGATTCTTCCTCAATCGCTGTAATTTAAATACCCTTTTCTCTATTCCTCTTAATTCTTTGATTTTAGTGTGTGTATGTGTGAAAGTTTTGATTTTTACCCATCTTTACTGTGTATATATGTGAAAGTTTGGACTTTTACCCATCTTTACTGTATATATGTGTGAAAGTTTGGATTTTTACCCATCTTTACTGTGTATGTATGTGAAAGTTTAGATTTTTACTCTTCTTTATCATACAAGTAATTTATTTATGTATGTGTGTGAAAGTTTAGATTTTTACTTATCTTTATTATGTGTAGAACTTTTGTATGTATATTTTTATGTGTAATAGTGTGTATGTGTATGAAAGTTTGGATTTTTTTTAATATTCTGTATTATATGTGTGATTCATTACACGTGTTTTTACAGATATACGAGTCTTTACTGAAAGGGGCTAGTAGAAACTTTGGTACAATGATTGGCGGGCAGTTGGGGATTGTTACTAATTTGTTCCCGAATCATGGTAATTGATGTGATTTTCATCTGATTATGTTGATTGGTATATGTGTGTTTTGTTTGGAATTTGTGTTGTTCACTGATAATGTTGTGCTTTTTTTCTTCTGATTCTTGTGAAATAGTTGGTTATAAGAAATGTTTGAGACTTGGCATAGTGAAAGCTAATCTTGGCGGATTGAGATCAATTCATGGAACGAGTAAGTTTCTTTCGTTTTCCATTTTTTTGATAATCGTCTTTAAGATCACATGGGAAGGAGAAAAGAAGGCAAGTAACTCAAGTTGAGTAGGATGTAAGAGATAAAAATGGTCAAATTATCGGAGTGGTATTTAAAAATATATTCCCTTTGCAGCAAGGTTGTTGTCCAACTTTGCAGTTATCTTTCTATGTCAAAATACTATATCATTGGGACAATGAGTAATACTTTTTTTTTCTTCTGTTGAAATAATTGTTAGCACAGAACTTACATGTAATGTTAACTTTTAGGGAAGTCCGGAGTTGCTTGCCTTAATAATGTCTGAAGCTTTATCTCAAAGTAATTACAGATATTAGCATTTCAGGGATTTTTTTTTTAAACCGAACTTAGTTAATAAGAGATTCACAGTGAACCTAATTTTGCCCATAGACTAGGAGAAGCATGATGTACACTTGTATAAATTTTGAACAAATTCATCCACTTAAATATGAGACCAGGTCTTATATTTCATGATGTAAATTAGTTACATGATACAGCATACCAATAATTTATCTGCTAAAATGAAGCACGTATGATGTTACACCTTTATAAATTGCGCAATTTCGAAACTTGCTAAAAGTGTTCAGGAGAAAACAAAGAGCTGTAACATCCAGAAATAAATGCAGGAGATGTGTGTTCTTGTGTCTCTGTGCGCATGTGGCTACACGTGTCTGAAGTTTTGGGCCTAGATGAGGTTTTTATGTATCATGAAGGCATAAAAAAATGGAAAAATATTTAAATTCAAGATTAAGTCAAATCCTAGATTCACTTCCGGCAAAGAATCTGACAAAACTTGATTAACTGGATTTCCAACTGGAAATCTACTTCTATAGGATCATTAATATACCTCATGTTCTATCCTTTTTAATCAGCATCCATGGCTTCAAAAGATTTTTATGAGACACTTGGTGTGACAAAGAATGCAACGCAATCTGATATCAAGAAAGCTTACTATGGGGTATGTATTTCGGAATTTTTTACTACCTGTCCATGTCTTCTGCCCTCGTAAGCTTACCTATACATCTGCTACCATCTTCCTTAATCTATAAGTTGGAATTATTATCCAGCAAGCAAAGAAGTTACATCCAGATACAAACAAAGATGATCCTGAAGCTGAAAAGAAATTTCAGGAAGTCCAGAAATCATATGAGGTCATGTTACTTTGTTAATTGCTTTGGAAAAGAATTAGTGAATAATTATGATGTTGGATTGACCAAGTTTACTAAATAGCACTCTTTGATTCTCTATGACAGGTTTTGAAAGATGAAGATAAACGTGCACAATATGATCAGGTGTCAAATTGTTGCTTCTAGTAATTACCACAATATTTTTGGCCTATGAGGGCATTGCATGTATTTTAGGTAGTAGTGATGATAATATTTTGCCAAAACGAAATTTTCGTTGCCATAAGATCATTTACTGAAGTTGCAGTGTCGATGTTATACAATAGAGTGAGAAAATATATTATGCCTCCGACAGCTGCAGTAAAGTAAGTTATATATGACTTGTTGCATTTGCTATATAGAATCTGGATATAGAATTGAGCATTTAAGAATTCGACTTAATTGTTAAAATTGATTTGTTTGGTCTAAATAATCAATTTGGTGGAAGATATGAGAGAGTTGAAAGCTCCTTCATTTTCAAAGATTGTTAACGTTTGTCCTCATTATATAGTTGGCGGAACGCGGAAAGTGTTTTCCAATTTCCTACATATAAGATTCCTTCTATCTGATTCCAATCTGACTAATTTTGGTTAGTAGGTTATCCTACTTGGAATTGTAACTTAGAATATGGGTTAATGTTTAGAGAATACTCAGAAACTGTTGTAATCTGTTATCCAAATCCGTTCCACCGTATTGGTATCAGCTCCACTATCTACACAGCCAATAGCCATCCATGGCATAAGCCACTGTCACCACTTTTCTGTGTAGCCTGTATGCATAAGGACTTGATATTATTTTGATGAAGAGACTAGCTGACTGTATATATGGTAGCATGAAGTATTTTTTGTGAAACTGGTCCCTGTGCTATGTGTGTGTATGTTGTGTATTTTCGTACATCCAGGCTTTTATGTAATATATGTGTTCTTGTTTGTGTATATACAGAGATTTGCTTCTTTCAATTATATTAATATTACTTCACTTATAGATGAGGATATTGAGATGGAGGAAAATCATACTCCTACCGTTTTAAATGATGATGAGAATGTTGATGATGATGATGATTATGGAAATAGGCTAAGCACTTCTACTCACGAAGAAACTACCAATTCCTAGACAAATGAAGACTTGGAACTTTATGATTATATTTGATTAATCGAATGCTTTGTTTGCGTTTTTCATTTTGCTTTCTATTAAGTCTAGTACTTGGTACTTTTAATTTTGTTTTCCACTTTGTTGAATTTGGATTCGTCTTTTTCTGCCCTTACTGTCAACTGTTATATATTTATATTACTATTTATTTGAGTTAAATGTGTTGTATCCGAACCATGATCACTAATATGATCAATATTTCAGCTTGGTCATGAAAATTATATAAGATTTGGTGAGGGTGGTGGTGGTGAACCAGATCAAGGAGGTTGGGGCCAAGGATTTCCATTTGGTGGTAGTCCATTTGGTGGTGAGGATGTAAGTACATATTCTCCAATTCGGTAATTACTTTAATTATGTGGTGTTTCTCTATTCTCAAATTCCTGGTAAACTAACTTAATACTTTATGCTGCCAATTCTCGAATTATGACTTGCAAATTGAAATCAGATCTTCAGTAAAATATTCGGTAGCAGAGACTTCGGCGGCAAGGATGTTAAGGTTTTTTATTTTCTCGTTCTGTTTTGGACGTCCTATAATCATTGATATGATTTTAGTATTTAAAATTTTATTGGTGTTTTAGGTTTCGCTTGAACTATCATTTATGGAAGCAGTACAGGGATGCACAAAAACTGTGATGTTCCAAACAGAGTTGCCTTGTGATGCTTGCGGTACGATCTTGTTAATTGTTCTCAGCATATCTAAGGCAACACTTGTGTTATACACGTAAACATGTAATCTTTATTGCTAACATCATTGTGGCTTAATTTAGGTGGGTCTGGCGTTCCTCCTGGGACCAAACCAGAGACATGTAGGCGCTGTAGAGGGGCGGGGATGGTCAGTTTTCTTGCAGCATGATTCCTTGTTGATGTCTTTTGTTTGTAACATTTCCTGAATCTCGACTGTGTCATATGCAGACAACTCAGCAAAGTGGTCCATTCAGAATCCAAGTTACTTGTAGTCAATGTGGTGGGAGTGGTAAATATGTGAAGGTATAACATAGTGCATTGTAAAGTCTTGCATTCGCAGTCCTTTTGGTTTTGTAAACGTGTAATGTTCGTACAGTTTGTTTGTCTTTCTTGACTGGAAACTAATTGTTTTTAGTATGATTATGCAGCTTTTACTTTCCTAAGCATTTAGTTAAATGGATTGTAATTTTCACTTAAACAATGTTAAGCAACATAAAGTAACTCTTTAGATACAGCAAGGTTTATTTAGAAATTAGTACGACACTTTGTGTGCAAACTTTTAATTTTGTAGACTAGGTATTGATATTTAGCACTTGACACCCCCAGGTGTGTGACACCCTCCTTTAAGCTGATAAAATCTACAGCCTGTTGATGTCCTAAAGTAAAAGTACTTCTGGTCTAATGAACCATCAATGTATTGAATTGTGGGACCATTGAAGGTTGCAAGCCACTTGTTTTCAGTATGATACTTATTTGACCTGTCCCCTGTCTTGTAAATTTGTAATTTGTTTTTAGTTTTATCATTTATATAATTTTTTTATTATATATATATGAAGTCTAGTAATCAAGACTGACATGTTATATATGTTTGGCATCATGCAGAGCTTATGCAAATCTTGCAATGGCCAGAGAGTGGTGAGAGGACCAAAGTCAGTCAAGTTGGATATCATGCCAGGTATTTTATTGTGAAATATGAGCTGGTTATTGCGTGAATTTCTCTGTTTGATTACATAAATTATCAACCAAATGTCACTTTGTTGACTTTGTTTAATCGATTTTCTTAGGATACTACTTTGTGTTGTGGGAAGAGCAAAACCGCTTAACTATAATGAATCATATTTGAATCACGGAATACATCTGTCTTGTTATTTAGAAAAAAGAAAGAGCCCCAGATAAGGCTCACAGACTTAAAAAATAAAATTATCTTAGTAGGCTATATGTTGCCATTAGTTATTATGTTAGATGCTTAGTGGAATCTTGTTGACCTATTTTACCAGTATTAGCTCTTTCTTGGTTTCTCAACTTCATGCTCTCCACACAATTTTCTAGATTGTGCCTAATTAGTGCCTTCCTTTAGCACGTGGGGCACGGCATTTAGCTATATAGATATCATAATATTTAGTGGTCATTCTGTTTAAAGAGCGCAGTGGAACTTTCTTCTGTAATTTTTTGCAGTCATTGTTAGCCTTTTCTTATTGAATAAATATGGCAATCTGCTACTTGTATGGACTATTCGGCATAAGTTCCTTGGCAGGAAAATTGAAAGAATAGTAGAAACCAAACTAAAATCAGTATATGCAAAATAATTAAGATATTAGTTGGTTTGCACTAACAGGAGTAGATGAAAATGAAACCATGAAATTCATAAGAAGTGGTGGAGCAGATCCTGAGGGTAATCAACCTGGTGATCTTTATGTTACTTTCAAGGTATTCTTGAAGATCTCTTGTCTACGTTATCTTATTATATGCCATTTTTTATAGTTCACATCCAGATATACACTAATTTTTATTGTCATTACTCTAGGTCCGAGAAGACCCTATTTTTCGAAGAGAAGGATCTGACATTCATGTTGATGCCATTTTAAGTATTACTCAGGTATTTACTATTCTAATAAATATCCTTGTGTCAGTTATAATATGCAAATTACCTTTTTTAATTAATTTCTGTGTTTGACATTTCTGGAATGGCGGGTATCTCGAAATTGTGTACCTTCGCTCCTATTAAACTATAGATTATCCATATATTAAGTTTAACTAAAACTCTTACTAAAGTTTCTGTAGTAAATAATGTGTGTGTGTGTACATAATAATTAGATATATACAATAAATAATTATCTGAGGAGAAAAAATGATTTTGCAATTCAGCAAAAAATTAGAAAGTTAAAATGATGATTTCCAATTTACCACTTGAAAAAGAAAATATTTACTGGAGGAGAAGTTGAAACAACATGAACAGTGAATGCTAAAGAGTTTTATGCATTTAAGTATAGATGTATACTAATTTGGTCCATTCCACAGGCAATATTGTTCACAATTTATAATGTATTAGTAGAGATATGTAGATATTAAGATTTTAATCCTTGTAAAAAAGCCTTAAACGGGTTTTAATTTTAGATAAATATATGCAGGTTGCATGAATAAATTTTAAACAAAATATTTAACTTTATGATAAATTTATGTTCCGGTTTAGAACTGTAGTTTGCTCGATCAATATGGACACATTTGTAGGAAGAAGATGATTAAAGATAGATAATGCAAAGATGGATTCAGATAATTAAAATGATTACTAAATATTTTCATCCTTCAGGTAATGGAGGTCTGTTGAAAAAAACAGAATGAACTTTTTGCTTTTTTTACTAATCTTTGTATAGTTACTGCATAGTTTTATTTTTCAAGTGTCAGGTTTATTATTTGCCATAGGCGCTCGTTATGCGGCCATCATTTTTTTGTGTATCAATCTTTAAGTCAAATTTTATCTTCTGTAGGCTATGTTGGGCGGATCAGTCCAGGTTCCTACTTTAACAGGAGATGTTGTTCTTAAGGTTTGTTACAGAAACTAATTGTTCAAGTTACTAAGTGTTGCACCGAAGTGGCTTGACTAATCTTGTTTTGATTCACAGGTTTATCCTGGAACTCAACCTGGCCAGAAGGTTCTCATGAAAAAGAAAGGTAATTAATGTGCATAATTTATATTGTCTAGTTCTACAACAAACCATTTGGAATTGCAAACTCGAAAAGATGTCCCAAGAATATAAATATAATCAACAGTAAAATCTGATCCTAATATTTAATTAATAATGCATAAAATGCTGTTCATTAAAACTCAAATAAGATTTACCTAGTCTGTAGTTTTTAGCATAAATTAGTTTGTATATATGTACACATGCATATATATATACATATATATACACATGCATATATATATACATAGATATACACATGCAGATATACATACATATATATACATACATATATATATGTTTGTGTGTGTGTGTGCGCACGTGTGTACAGGGCCTGGTTCAATTGGGAACTACATAAGACCAACGTCCAATACTAATACTATGGCTAAACACCATAATTGTTTCCAACTTTGTGTATGTTTATACTGTGTGTTTAATACCCCAATAATACAATGGTAAACCCTGGATGGATCGTTGCCATTAAATAAAATTGATATATTTGGTATGTTGAACCTTGGTGGTTCTCATTTGATCCAACTGCTATATTTGTTATTAGTTTGTATATACCACATGCTTGTATATATGGTAATTACTGACTTAATGTACTTACGTAGGGATCAAAAAAAGGAATTCTTTCTCATTTGGAGATCAGTATGTGCGCTACAATGTCACCATCCCAATGTAAGTTCTTACTTATGCTCTCTCTTTTAGTTTGTAGTAAAGGTAATTTGTGATCTTGAGTTCCTGACTGCCCCACCTCGTCCCCCATGTTACATAACTGAAGAAAGTGATTTGAGGTGAAATCTGGAATGTCTTTGTATTTGAAAATCGTCTGATGACCGATAGCAGAGCTCAAATAGATGTAAAGGGAAACTACACTAGATCTGTTTTTGGCATCTTGCCTCAGTACTTGAAGCCTCAAGGGCTTTTACCGAGCTCCATGCCGCAAAGAATATTAGAATATGTCATCACAATAAACTTATTTTTTTCTTTTTTTAGGAATTTGACCCAGAGGCAGCGTGAATTGATTGAAGAGTTCTCAAAAGAAGAGCATGGTGAAGATGATAAAAGGGATGAAAAAAGGAATGCAGCTGGCGCATCAGGTTAGCAAAGCTTTCTATACGCCTGCTTCATTATGGTACCTAGCTGAAGCAGGAAGTAAAAGCAATTTTTTGGGGATATTGGGAGCAAATATATTTCACCCCGACATGGAGAGTTTTGTAGGAGTAAGATTCTTACATTGTAACCTTTTCGTTCTGTTCTGAAAGGTATGTAATGATTTTTATTAATCTCAAGATAATTAATATTAATTACGAGTGTCGTGTACTGGAGAATGGTAAGTCCTATATTGTAGGTGATTTTGTACATAAAATAGCATTAAATTTTACTATATCATGAATAATTAAGATTGCATTCAAGGATTCAGAGCCCTTTTCATTTTATTATGTCAAGTCATTGACCTAGGTGGTTTGTTCCGTCAGAACTGTCATTATCTTGACCTCGGTAATTGTTGGTCCGATTTTTTGTTTCATGGACTATTGATTAAAGTTGAGTCAACCGTCCGATCAAGGAACTAAGAGTGTAAATAAGAAATGTGGAATTTTTAGGGTGTTATCAAATCCGTACACATTTAGTCTTAGGTTAATGTAGAATGCACAAAAACCGGATCGGGCCGGATTCAGATCGGATTATAAAAAATTCGGATTTTTTTGAACTGGATGGGGCCGGGCCTTGTCAAAATCAGGTCGGGCTGGATTTTGAAGAAAAATAATTTGCCCGTTTTAGGCTCGCGGATCTGGCTGGGCCCGACCGGATTTTTTTTTTTTAATATTTAAATATTAATATTTTTTAATTTTATAAATAAAAATAATTATTTTTAGAATGTAATTTTAACATTTTTTGAAATATGTATATTTTTATTCGATATTTAATTCAATATTTTGATGAAGATAGATAAAATTTAAATATATTTGAAATTTTATACTAATTTTTTGAAATATTCAAATAAAATCTGGAAAAAATCAGGCTAAAATTGGGTCGGACTGGGCTTTTTCAAATTGAATTTTTTCAGATTTTTTTTGAATCGGATTGAACGGATTTTTCGAATTCGGATTTTTTGTACATATTTAGATGGAGCATAACAGGTGAACGTATTGTAGAGATCTCATGCTGAATGGAACATTAAGGTGCCAATTGATATTGTATGACATTACACTATGTATTTAACTGTGTACTGAATTAAAGGGCTGATAAAAAATCTTTGTTTTCTTGGAATTAAAATTATTTGGCCATAACATAATCAAAAAATAGGTCCTGAGGAGATTTAATATGTTCATCAAACATTGTAACAGCCCGAAACCCCGGCCTGGCAGTTTCAGGTGTCACAACACATCTCATCACGATCTCAGATCGGATAAGTATAAAACATACCTGATCGCAACGGCGCACAGCCAGCAATCAACTCAATAATCACCTTTGTAGAGGAACGGCGCTGTGCCAAGCGTAACCCGGGATCCACACAACACAAGTCTAACTATAATATTACACATCACAAAATATTATTATTACAAACCATAAATCTCTTGCTGTCTAAAGCAGCTAAACTAGTTCGACAACTGGACCAAAAGGCTATAAACAAAGGGTTAAACAACCCTAAACATCTCAGCTTTGAACAATCCTCTTCCCCTTATCAGCTGGTTTGGGGTTCTCGGTGTTTTGACGTTTAACTGTGAACAAAGTCACAAAAAGAAAATACACAAGTATGAGCGAATGGTTGCTCAGCAAGTACACCACTGGGGTGATCGACAAATAAATAACTTTCATAAATAGCAGAGGTTAATAAAATAACTTACCTCAACTTCCAAACTCAAAACAAGGAATCACTATATCAAATAAATCATAAAATAAATTAAATGACAATCATGTCACTAAATAAATCACAGGTCAAATCAATTAAGTGAGTGATTCCACAGAAGAAATAGTATTTGGAAAATATTTATAGAACTGGTCGATTCACCTTGTGATATTCTATAGTGCGATCAACCACTACAGATATACCACCACCCGTGATACCCCATGGTACGATCACTACCATGTCACAAGTATCACCTTCGTTTGCTAGCAGTCGGGTCCCTCTCTCAGACCCTAGGCAACATCAGTGCCCTAATTAAATATATAATATAATAGGTTCTGCCCGTTCACAGAACTCACCACAGGATGTATACACAGAGCCTGCGTTGACCAGTAAAGATGAACTCCTCCTCGATCTCGATATCTCTTCACAACGGAATAAACACAGATAAAATAATTTAATATTGGTCTAACTTCACTTGAAGTGAATCAGTTGCTCCAAATATGTTATTAATCCGAACAATGGATTAATAAGAATTAACTGAATTTATTTGAGTTCGAAAAGAACAACCTCGAACTCTTCTTAGAAAGGAATTTAGCTACCTCGAATGCAATGAGAGTAGCTTTTGCTCAATAAAATTTAATAATATTTAGCTGTTACGAAATTTGAGAGAACAGCTATATATTATTAAATTAAATAATGATAATAATAATAATAATATAAATTGTGGGACAGGAGCAGTAAATTTGGATACTTTATAATATATATATATAT
>QRFB01002320.1:0-47796 GCA_008931105.1 Oenanthe javanica | reverse complement strand
TCAATCAAATTTGGTTCCTGGGTCACAAATACAGTGGATATGCTAACAACCTGCTTTACCAAATATTATCTTCTTCAGCTCTTGTTCTAGTTCATAGGCCTTCAGCACATACAGTTCTTTTACAGATAATATTGTTGTATCCTTAAATCTCTGTTGGCTGTAATCCCTATGTTCCAGATGATCTGCAGTGTTAGCACGAACTTCCTGTAATCTCCCTGTTGAATAATCTTTAAGACTTGTACTGAGATGCCAGGATGTCCAATATGTTCTTCTTCACTACTTTAACCTCTAAGATTTTTCATCCTAAAAAAATTCAACTCAAATCAACNTCTCCAAAGGTTACCGTTGGGTAGGCTTTCTCAACCAACTGTGATATCAGAGCTTTACTCTTAATCATATGCATCGTACAATAAATGTCACGAAGTCACATAACTTTTGTCTTTGNCCAAAAACTGTACCCAAAATAATCTCTTCTTTTGCAGCTTCCAAAATATTAGTGGGAACCTATGGAGTAAACCTCTGAGAAAATTAATACCACTATTTCTTCACCTTGTTCCAGAATTAATCTCATTGGATAATCTTCAGTCAGTTTTAGTTGTCTTCAATATCCGGGAAAATCTTCAACTACAAACCCCTTGATNTCACAAATGATTAAGCTTTTTGGTACTCAACTTTAATTGAGTCCAGATGGGTTAGAGATATTACCTTTAACAGTGGTAACAACAACTTCAACCTTAACATGCAAAACTTATCTTTGACTGATCACTTCTCATATAAAGCAGTCTTGACAAAGTAGTCATAAGGCTATGAGACTAGTGATTCCAACCTAACTTAAGGTGGACTAACAGTATTTACCCTATTGTGATTCTTATACATACTTTGTCTAAGATTATGCAGGTCCTAAGATATGCATTTTCAAATTTAACTAAACAAGCATGGAAATAAGAACACATGGTAAACATTCAGCTTCAATGTATTAGATAAGAATNTTTCAAGAATTTTGAATTTTCTTAAAAATTAAAATATAGTAAATTAATACTTAAGAAAAATTTTAGTTTTCAAGAATTTTAAATTTTCTGGAAAAATAAATAAATCTAAAATAAAAATTAAATTGACATGTAAATTTGAAGTAGNACAGATATTCAATAATTTTCTAAAAGCACATGGAACAGAAGAACTAACAAATTAATTATTAATTTTTCCTAATCCATTTCTGTTATTGTCTAACATTTTAAACTATCTCTAATTACCTAAGTCAATTTTAGATTAAGCTTCGAATCTACAAATGTTATAGACTACTCAGATAATTCTACCATCTTTTAGTATTCTACTCCTTAACAAGCAATACATGAAATGATATGACATTTAAGNTTACTGACTACTTAGATAATTCTACCATCTTTTAGTATTCTACTCCTTAACAAGCAATACATGAAATGATATGACATTTAAGAGCAACTATGCGAGTAGNATTTTAGTTTTCAAGAATTTTAAATTTTCTGGAAAAATAAATAAATCTAAAATAAAAATTAAATTGAGATGTAAATTTGAAGTACACTGCAAATGATGTGAGTGACGCTGAAATGCTGTAAACCTAAAATAGACAAAACAAATATATTTAAGTTATCAAAATAAATTTACTTAANAGCAGAGTTATTAAATCAAAGAAGATTTAAATCAAGTTCCAGCAAATGTTCAGGGATACACCTATCCGTCTAGAACACCCTATTTAATTCTAGATATTCATTTTACTGCATGGAAAAGAAATTATGAAATGTACTAATTAAACTCATGAATCCTAGCATGCAATCTTATTCTTAGCAATCAATTAAGCATTTAAGTCCTAAGATGCTAACATGCTGACATGAATATAATACATTTCAATACCTAATCATCATACAGTTCTGAATTAGATAAATGTATACTAGTTAGAATGTGTACTTGTGAAGTGCTTAGTGATTTATCTTCAGTGTTGCTCATTGATACCAGATATCCATTTGGTTCATCACTGTCACTGATAGAATCAGCCTTGCATTTAACTTCACCAATAAATGATTTCCATTACTGTATCCTCACTAATGCTTGAGATTCCTGCTACAACCCAACATAGTGTTTGTCATCATGTGCTTGCTCAGGCTTCTTCAAACAGTGTAGAACAACCCTGATCTTGTCTTTGATTTCCAACCATCTCTATCTTGTAACCG
Source organism: Oenanthe javanica (assembly GCA_008931105.1). Lineage (NCBI taxonomy): Eukaryota > Viridiplantae > Streptophyta > Magnoliopsida > Apiales > Apiaceae > Oenanthe > Oenanthe javanica. Next base: position 45,592 of record QRFB01002320.1, on the reverse strand, counting down.
CCTCTTAAACTGGTCTTGAAAATCTCCTTTATGGAATCTATAGATAATGACCTTAGAATTGGGATTCCATCTGAATCTGATGTCACTGAACTTCCAATTGCCTTGCAGGCTTGACTTGTCGTCCAATTTCTCAAGTTATTTCAAAGTCTCAAATTCACATACAACACCTTGACCACTTCCTCTAGCTACTACATCTTCAATTCAGCTTCTTGGATCAATTTNTTACTTAAGTTTAAATCATAGGTTTATTTTAAATTAAATTTATAAAATAAATTTATTTAAATTAAGTTTATGAAATAAATTTATTCAAGTTTAAATAATAAATTCATTTAAATTAAATTTATAAAATAAATTTATTAGAAATAAATATATGAAATAAACTTATTAAAATTTAAATTTATAAAATAAATTTATTTATCAAGTCCTCTAATCTTGTGTAGTACAAACAGTTTCGACACTCTGAGCTTCACTGAGTTGTGGATCTTGATTTATATATCAATCAGTCAGCTTTGATACCAATTGTTAAGTCCCGAAGTATCATAGAAAGGGGGTTGAATAGGATACCCACTAAATTAAAAAATTCTTTCGAATCTTTTACGGATAAATAATTTAGAGTTCGGTTAGTGGTTTGAGTCCTTGTAGTGTTTATGAGGCTGGATTACTAATTTTATGTATTTCTGAATAAACAAGTAAGATCTAGAAAATTAGAAAGTAATTATACGAGACAAGTTTCCGGGAATATATCTTTTGTATATAAACCCAGAGGGGTGTTACACCCAGTTAAAAATATAACTGGTTTCCAAAGAACAAATTAGTTATTTGCTCCTACAAAGAGATATAACTTAATCCCTATACAATATTTGAGGATATGTTTGTACTATAGGAACCAAGCTAACAGAGAGTGTTTTACAATATCCATATGTATTTGCAACATAATGAACCGGCTAGAATATAAAACTCCGGTGAAAAAGGTATGTGTATGGCTTTGTATCTTCTTCTTCTCCAACTTCAATTTTCTCTATGTATCTCTTTGTTTGGTTGTATTTCTTCCTACTTTTCAAAATGAGCACGTCATTTTGTTTATATGGTGTAGTCTTTTTAAATCAAATGAATTGATTTACTTCACAATTGTTGAAGTCCTTTTTGTTTTCCCAGTTGCACAAGTAGAAGAGGGGGGGTTGAATACTTGTGTGTCTTTTCTGCCTGATTTAAAATCAAATTAAAAACAAAACTCAAACACAAAGATATGAATAAGTACTGTTTATATTATTGATTTATAAATACAAAACTCTCCTAGGGTGTACACAAACCCTAGCAGCTTCTCTGTGTTTATCACAGCAACTCTCTCTATCTCTATGCTCTCACAAAAATATCACTCAGACAAATTATGCTTCGACTTCCACACTTTTACAATTAGGTTACATAGTGTTTATATAGAGAGCTGCATATCAACTAATAACAGAAAGATAAATTACAATAGGAATAGAATTCCTAATTATTAGTTGACAGTTTCCTTCTAGAATTCTCTTTCTTTCCCATAGCATATCTGCAATATATTTATCTTGATCTTCGAAGACTTTCCATTCCTGTGATCTTCTTCCAAATTTATCCTCAACTGTATAGACTCTGAAATCTTCAGACTCTGATGATCTTCAGACTCTGATCACATGTAGACTCTGATAGATCACAGACTCTGATAGTCTATAGACTCTGATCACCTTCCAGACTCTGATCTTCATGCAGACTCTGGTTTCACTTTCTACAGAAATTCTTCCAAGTACAAGTAACATGAATGTTGACTATCTAGACTCTGATTATACATTTCAGAGACTAGAAAGACTTATTACAAATAGACTAATCTAGACCCTGTTCTAGCATTTTGTACATCATCAAATGAATATATTCCTAACACTTTTGTTGCTCATTGTAGAGTGAGTGCAGTGTATAGGAGCGACTAAACTTTTATTGTGCCTAAGGGAAAGTTTTGTTGCGCCTACACTCTGTANGTTACGCCTACACTCTGTGTCCCTTGTAGAGGAGCCACGAAACACTTAGAAACTTATCCATGAGTGCTTTGTTGCGCCTACACTCTGTGTCCCTTGTATAGGAGCCACAAAACTCTTGGTTTTGCCTTTAACTCTTTTATTGCTCCTAAGGCAAATTTTTGTTGCGCCTACACTTTGTGTCCCTTGTATAGGAGCCACAAAACTCTTGGTTTTGCCTTTAACTCTTTTGTTGCTCCTAAGGTAAAGTTTTGTTGCGCCTTCACTCTATGCCCCCTGTATATGAGCCACGAAACTCTTGGTTTTGCATTTAACTCTTTTGTTGCTTCTAACAGAGTTCTTCAAGAGTACAAGAGCCATCAAATGTAGTAATACTTGCCTTAAACAATTTCTTGAAATGCTTGAAGTATTTACCACTTGGTTTTCACTCTTCTAGCTTGATCAACTAATTTTCTTCTAATAAATCAAAGTAATTTTCTTCTTATTGTGATGACGCTTAGTGCACTGGTCTGTTTCACAAACGACTAACACTGAATTACATTCTTTTGACTTCTATTCTGTTTCAGCTGATTAACATTGACTTTTGCATTGCTTCAAACACTAACTGTCAATAAGTACTGTACTTTCACTGAAATCGTTTCTGGTACTTCGACAACGTCTCCATTACTACAACAATCTCGAATACTTCATTCTCTGTTCTTCACTGATGCTTGAATATTTAAATGAACTTCTTTCAGTGAGTATAACTTCAAGACTACAGCTGTCTTCTTTAACCTTTATCTTTACCGTTCTAGATTCATATGCTTCGAACACTGTCTATTTTCAATCAATGCTAATACACTGAAATCTTTTAGTGGCACTTTATACTGAATCTTCAACACTTCTGAAACCCTNGTACACTGAAATCTTCTTGTGGCACTTCTATACTGAATCTTCAACACTTCTGAAACCCTGAAAGTCTTTACACATTATTCTTCACTGAGGCTTGAACATATTAATGAACTTCTTTCAGTGACCTGTAGTAGACTTCAAAACTTCTTCTAATGTCTTGATTTACTGTATCTGCCTTATCTTCATTTTTTTTTATTTCCGTGTAGACGTAATATTATTTACCTGTCATGTTCTAGTGTTGAATTATCACGATTACTATTCATACGGTTTCGTAATCTCACCAATAATTTTTTTTCTCTTTTTGAATTTTTATTAATAGATAATGAAAACATTTTTAATCCAATGCTTTATTAATCCTTAAAAACACAAAAAAGACTCTTATACGGGGAATTCTTAAGCACCCTGAACCCACAAGGCAATCCTTAAATCCACAAGAAAGAATTCTTGAATCTACAAGAAAGATAAGAGAAAACTCTTTAAGGGTTTTTAATTCAACAAAAGATAATGAGTAATACATCATACTGTTGTTTATATAGAGATATAAAAATCTTAAAATCAAATCCTAATTAATTTCTAATAATAATATTAAATCCTAATTAAAATCAAATATTAAATAAAAGCAGAGTGATCATGCAGCCTGGAGCATGATCATGCATTATACTTAGTTTGCCACGGCTGCAAATTCTTATTTAAGCATGATCACGCAAACTCTTCAGCATGATCACGTGTCGTTTACTTCTGTTATGAATCCCAATTCTGGCATGATCATACGGTAGTTCTCGGCATGAACATGCTCTTCTGTCGTTGTCTTCTCATGACCCTAATACGGCTGAAAAGTCTTCTACATCACTACATCAATCTCCTCCACCTCTAAAGAACTCGACCCCGAGTTCTTATCTAGATAAAGAAGTAAAGAACTACATCTGTATGTTGTTTATCTCTTCATGGTAGTATTTTAATAGGAAAAGGCTTTAATGAAATCTTATACTTGAACTCTTCGAGAAGATCCACCGAACGTAACAACAAACCCTGAATCAATATTTTAACAACATCTTGACTAAACATTGCCAACATAGATATTGAACCAACTGCAACTTCTTTAAACCCAACAATTTTATAAATAGACAACACACCTTTAAAAGATGCATTCAAGACACCTTTATTCTTCAATGGATACAAAATATACTTCTCATCATTAGCAAACTGATATGGTCTATCAAGATCTAATTGACATTCATTCACATGAATCTCATAAAAAATAAGAGTGACATTAAAATTGCTCCAATGTTACAAATCATCTACCAGTTTATAAGTGTCGAGGGACAATATTGGCTCTCTTTAACATGTTCATCATCACTATCATTCTCTTCTTCATATAAATCTTTAAAACTTTTGGTGTGTTCATTTGCATCTTCGTGTTTGCCTTCTTCTTCACCCATATCAATTTGAACAAAACTTGTAGACACAAAATTGTTACAGTGTACTATCTTATCTCCATCTTCAACTTTTTCGTTATCCACTGGATTACCGTGTTTTGGTTGAAGAAATTTAATGAATACATTAATGACATGATTGATTTCATATTGTTGAACAATATCATCATCTTGCTTATACTTAATATGCATCTTACACGGGTTCTAGCCATTATCCTTCGGTAAAAACCTCTCCAACATCAATTATTTCATACGTCGCCAGGTTTTGATGGGTCTTTTACTTTGTTTCTACCTATGCACAACAAGTTTATCCCACCATATGGAAGTAACACTCTTCAATTAAAATACCACCATCCGAACCTGCATATTTTCAGGAACCCCTATGTCATCAAAGAACCTATCCACGTCGATTTACCAATTCAAAAACTCATAAACTCCCATAGATCCATAGAATAATGGCATATTACCAACATGATTTTTCTCGTCTCGGAGGACTCTCAAATCTTTCCTTTCAACTTGTCGATGATTATCGTTGACCATATTCATTCGTTTGTTAAACATAGCCATCTGATATGTCAAGGCCGGCAGGGCTGCGAGTAAAGCCGCAGTAACATATGTTAGGTTTTTTTATTCTCCCGTAACAAAAAGACAGGAAAAAAACTTGTTCTAATGTCAACTGACGTTGAACGAAAAACGTAGGATAAACAAAGCGTTAATCCTTGAAGACACACAAATGACTCTTACACGAGAAATCTTTAAGCACCCTGAATTCATAAGACAATTCTTGAATTCACAAGAAAGAAAGAAAAAACTCTTTAAGAGTTTTTAATTCAATAAAAGATAATAAGTAATATATGTTAGTTATATAGGGATATAAAAAATCCTAAAACCAAATCCTAATTATATTCTAATAATAATATTAAATTGTAATTAAAATCAAATATTAAATAAAAGCACCGTGATCATGTAGTCTAAAGCATGACCATGTATTGTACTTGGTTTGCCACTGCTATTTAAACATGAGTACACAAACTCTTCAACATGATTATGTGTTATATCTCCACATGTGTTGTTTGCTCCTGTTATGAATCCTAATTCTAGCATGATCATGCACTAGTTCAGCATGAACTTCTGCTCTTATGTCGTTGTCTTAATAGGCCTGAAATATGCTCAAGACATCGTCGCTACTGAATCAACCGAATTCACTTCTTTGTAAATGTCGAAATAGTGACAAAGCTATAAACTTTTGAGCTATAAATTTTTGGACGTATAGGTAAAACACCGGCACGTAACAAATATTTTCGGAGCCCTATGTAAAATTTTAAAATTGGAACATTTATGTATTTTAATATACATTAAAATTATTAAATTATGTTTTTTTAATAAAATAAACTATCAAAAGATATTGTATATAAAAAATAAAATCTAACAAATTTGATTTTAATTATAATATTATCAATATTTCTCAACTTTATTAATAAACATATTTTTTTTGTTACAAATATTTATAAATTTATATAATGTTGTATAAATTTGGAGGCCCTAAATTCTCGGGGGCACTGTGCGGTGACTCACCCTGCTTTACCCCGCCGCCCTTGAGGTTAAATTAGAAAAAGAAATATTATAAAGTAGTATATTTTTTTGGTTTAATTAGTGCTAAATCTTTTATATATTAAATATTTTTATATAATATTTTTCTTTATTCTAGTTGGGATTTTATATGTCACTAGCTAACATAACTGGTCGGAAATTTAATAAAAAATTAATTTTCCTGGAAGTAAAGATAATTATTATTTTTTAATTTTTATGAAAGTAAAGAAAATTAATTTTGAAATCTACCAACTATTGCAGTGAAAAAAGAAACCGGAGGAAAAACAATAAAGTTACGGATTTAGAGGTATCATAATATAATAATATATATACTTTAGACTTAGTTGATAATCATTTATAGCCAAGAAAAGCCGCATTGAGAGAGTCAAAGCAGATCTGAACAAAGGATAGGAAAGTGAATATAAAAGAGTAAAAAACACATGGGTTACGAGTACCATGTATATTTATTTCCAAATCTAACCATGGATAAGAAACTATTAAGGCTATGAGGAAGTCGAATGTTAAAATTAAAATCCTATAGTCATCGCTATAATTTGAGGCTAAAAAGTATTTCTTCTATTCATAAATAATAATTTGGAAAATTCTATATGACGCCCCTATGTTATTGACTTTTCTATTTTATACCCTCGCGTTTTTGACTCTTACATATAATATCACTGAGGTTATGATTTGTTACGTATGGTACCCCTCCGTCATTCAAACGTTATGAAAATGTTAACTTGGTTTAATTTTTTAATGAAAAATTATATATGACACTCTTGTGATATTGAATTTTCCATTTAATATCATCGCATTTTTACTTCTATATACGGTACATTTAAGGTATAAATTAATTATTTTAAAATTTAATTATAAGTATAAAACTAATTATAGAAGACAATTATAATAATATATGTTATAATTAGTTTATATATCTTAAGGGTTAAATTAAATTATAAGTATAAAACTAATTATATATAGAAGACAATTATATTTTAAAATTGAATTATTAGTTTATACGTTATAATAATCGATTATTAGTATATATTTTTACTCATGAACCCGTATTTTATATAAATTAGATGTTAGTATATTATAAATCAGATATAGTTAAACCTCGATAAATTAATATCCGATAAATTAATAACCTCGATTAATTAATATTTTTTTACAGTCCCGACTCGATCCCTTTATTTGTAAATTAGTAATTCGGTAAATTTATAAGATAATAATTTCGGTAATAAGTTCTATATAAATTAATCAAAATTAGATATTTATTTTAAATACCTTCATAATAAAGACTTCAATATAATTACTTATTTTTAGTGTCTCTCATGACTTCATCTTTAAAACTACACAATATTAATAGATTAGGATATATAAACATCATGGTTCCTCAAATAATATATAAATTTAATGCAGTTAAAATTTTAATACAATTTAGTTTTATAACGTATATTATTATAATTGTCTTCTATAATTAGTTTTATACTTATACTTTAATTTTAAAATAAATTAAATTATACCTTAAATTAAGATACCGTATGTAGAAGTCAAAAATGTTATGGTACTAAATGGAAAAGCCAATATCACAAGGGTGCCATATATAATTTTTCAAAAAAATTAAACCAAGTTAATGTTTTCATAACGTTTGAATGACGTAGGGCTACGATATAGAACAAATCATAACCTCAGTGGTACTATATGTAGGAGTCAAAAATGCGATGGTACCAAATAGAAAAGTCAATATCACATTGTAGCATATAGAATTTCCCTAATAGTTTTTTTTGATTTTGTGGCACGTATATTTAGGAATAAAAAACACATAGCTCTAATTGCTATTAATTTTTAATTCTTACATCATATAAAAATTTAAATTCTAAATTTTTATTTGATATAATTTTTTTAATTTTTATTAAATATATGTATGTGTTTTTTACTTCTAAACATGCGTACCAAAAAATCAAGAAACTATTATTAGGGACAAGAGGGTGTAGTTTTTGGTCTTAAAATACAACTAGTGTTTCAATGTATAGTTCTAAAATAAGACTAACTATATTCAAACTAGCATTTAGAGTGTATTTTAATATTTTTTGATAATGAATAGAATTATGTGGTTGGTTGGAGATGATGTGGCAAAGATGACTATAATCATTTTTAGTCCTAAATACATGACCAACTATCCATTTATATTATTATAGGATTAATTATAGTCATGCATTGAAGTTGTGATTTTGCAAATTTAGTTCAATATTATAGTTATAGGACTAAATATAACTAGGGGTGAGCAAAAAACCGAATAAGAACCGAAACCGATAAAAACCGAACTGAAGAAAACCGAAATCGAAAAAAACCAAATCGAAACTGAAAAATAAAAAACCGAACTGATTGATCGGTTCCGGTTCCGGTTCTGGTTATAGGTTAAAACCGAACCGAAAAAACCGAACCGAACCGATAATTAAAATAAATAAATTTATTATAAATAATTTATATATATATATATGGTAAAAGGTATCTTACCATTATCTTTAGAAATTTTTTTAAAGTTAATTATATAAAACTACATCATTTAGACTCTATCAGAAAAATTTAAAATTAATTTTGAGTTATAGTTGTATACAAGAGTTGTCTCTCTTATAAATGAAGTAATATAAATCACAATACATATTCATGATTCATTGTTTAAAGTAAACTATTCTGTTGAAAATCTCCTGATTAGTATATACAATGCCGATTGACTTCACAATTAAAAATGCGATAGTTTAATAGAGTTGCATATTTGAATATTTGTATGAGAAGACATGATTTTGATGATATAAAATTTATATAAATTCATTAAAGTTTCTTACATGTTACAGTAAGTTTAATTTGTTACAGTTTCTTATCTTTTTTTTTGTAGTGTTATTATGCGGAATGTAATTCAAATATTTGAATGTAAATATATAATAATTTAAATTATATACTTTTTCATTTTTTTAATCTGGTTTTTAACCATAACCGAACAGGTAAAAACCGAACCGGTCTTTTTAAAACCGAAACCGATGGTTCGGTTGCGGTTTCGGTTTTTAATTTTTAAAATCGAAGATATGCGGTTCCGGTTCCGGTTTTAGCCAAAAACCGAACCGAATCGAATTGCGCTCCCTTAAATATAACTATGCATTGAACATGCTCTACGAGCGAATTAAAATATTCAACACTTAATTCTATGTTAAAGCGTAAAATTCTCTGCGTACTCATATTTTTCATTTATTTTCCGTCCCATAATTGTATTATGCTTAAATTTTCACACATTTTAAGTCATATGACAAAATTATTTATACTTCAAATTTTTAAAGTTTTTTAATATAAGAATTGCAATTTAAATTCAAATTCTACATAAAAAGGAAATTTTTTAAGTATTATATAAGTATCATTTTCTCATGTATTGTCGTATTGATACACCTTGCCTAGAGTTTGAGTGCATCAGAGGCCAGCTAGTCGCAACTCCTAACCACGTTAGTCTAAGCAAAAATCAAACTGACGATGTGCTAGATAACGTCAAACTTATTTTTTTACACTGAATTAACACTCATCAGAGTCCACAATTTCTTCCCGCGGAACCAGAAATTTTAAATAACCAGAACTAAAATAATAAATTATTAAGTTTCGGATGTTAACTGTGATTCAAAATTAAAATTTTATTAATATTTAACTAAAAATAATTAAAAAAAATAAATTCTTCATTAATTCTCGAAGGTCAGTCGACTAAATTATAGGCTGACCCCTTACTTGGGTTACTGCCGATATCTATGTAGTCACGATACAAACAATAATAATAAGCCAAGAAGTTTATGATAAAGCAGCTATCATAGTAGATAGGTAAATTAAAAGTTTCTGATCACTTAATTTATTTGAGTGGAAGCGTCACAAACAAAGTACTGCATCAACTGAGATGCTAACTCACACTCAATTCACTTTCCCTCGTTCATGAAAGATGCAAATGACTTAACCAATGACTTAGCATTATCTGTCGTTGGTGCAAACAAATGAAACACATGATTTTCATCTTTTGTCTCCACAACTTCAATTTTTCCACCCCAACCACTTTTTTCCAACACTTCTTTGTAATACAATCCCCTGTGCTTTAGAAGATCTTTCTCAGCAACAAAAATTAGCACTTTCTTGCACCCCAGGCTTGATAGTTTCGGATCTGAACCCGGGTTTATTAACGCGTCGTCTGGATTACTTTCCGGGCAGGCATAGAGCCATAACTTCTCTATAAAGACTCTATGTTCAGGTCAACAGGTTCGCCACCCACGGCTTCTTTTCCCCAGAAATAAGAATGCACCAAAACAATCCCTTGGAGGTTGAAACCCTCCGGTTTCTCCAACCCGACCCGGATAGCCATGTTATGTGATAAGTTAGCCCCTGCACTGTCACCAGCAAAAAACACTGTTTGAAAATCAGCATGCTCATTCAGCCAGGGCTCTTGACCATTTCCTGAGGAATGAGAAGCGGCCCATTTTACTGCAGCCCATGAATCTTCGTACGCGATTGGTAGAGGATGCTCTGGGGCTCGACGATAATCAACAGAGACAGCGATAATGTTTGCTTCAGCCACAAGATTGTTGAGGTGAGTCTGATAAGCTGGTGAAAAAGCAGTTTCCACCACGAAACCGCCTCCATGAAAATAAACTAGAAGTGGAAGTTTCTGATCAGCATCAACAGATTTTGGCACGTAAAGTCTAGCAGAAACACCAGAACTAGCATCTATTACAACATCCTTAGATTTAACACCTGTGGCAAGATCGACTGATGCTGGAACGATATCGTTCCCCATCAATCGATCGATCTTGCCACCTTTCAGGACCCGAAACATAGGGAAAAAATCTTCAAGAACCTCACTGGTTGAATCCATGATTGGTAAAAATTGAGAGTGAAAAATCAAGAATATGAAACTGATAAACTTGGTATGTGCGTGTGGCTTATTAGGTCCTTTGTATCATAAATGATCAAGATTTATAAATGTGGTAGATGGATAACACCTACAAAAAATTAATTGAATGGTCCCTTCAATTATAGACAGAGGTTCGTGGACGTAATTATATAGAAAAAATGGAGCATTCATATCGTCACGTATTAGTTCTTGTTCCTGTTTCTAGTTGCTTAAATTTATTAGCCATTTCAATAATCAAAATTTTTAATCCTTCGAATAAGATATTTTAATACAACCCAGCTGTCTATACATGAAGTTATTGCTCATGTTTCACGATCATAATTCTTTAAACGCAGTAACAATTTAAATCAATCAAAAATAAACTTAAAATTTCGAGCAAACAATTTAATTCACTGTGAAACCGTGCTGTTCAAAGATACTGAAGATTTTGCACTCATACTGTGTTGTGATTCTGCAGACACTGACATCTTATTATGCACAATTTGAAATTTTCAACTCTAACCCGAATTTTGTGGAACGAACCTTAAGTCTTCCTTCATCTCGTGTTTCCGTGTCATAACAATGTCACTGACTTTTTAATATGGAGTATTAAAAATTATTTTGATCGCATTGTTAGAATTATTATTTTTGAAATTGATAGGATCGTTACTAAAAATAATCAAAACACAGACGCAGACCCTTTTTTCTCATATGAACCTTATCTTATGTCTATGTTGCTCCCCAACCACTTTTGTCCAACTACTCTGTGTAATACAATCCCCAATGCTTTAAAACACCTTTCTCAGCCACAGAGATTATAACTCTCTTGCACCCTAGGCTAGCTACAAATTCTTGAATCCAAACCCGGTTTCTGAATGGGTCATCCAGGCCGCCACATTCAGGGTTGAGGTAAAACGAGAAGAAGGGGTGGTCTTGGCTGTAAGGGAGTAAGATATGCGCCTAGGGCTCCTAACATCTAAAGGCCCCAAAATTTTGAATTATTTATATATAAAATACTCTCACCGTCCCAATTTATTTGTAATATTTGACTTTCACATGTATTTTAAAGTGCATTGACTGCATACCTACATAAATTATTTTTGAAATTTTCTTTTCATGAATAAAAATTTAATCTATGTGGTCAATGCACCTTAACATACGTGCAAAAGTCAAACAAGACATATAAATTGTGATGGAGGGAGCATAAAAATATGTAGAGTATATATAGATTAGGCCCCAAAAACCAATTTTGCCTATCGCCCCATGAATCTCAGGCCGCCCCTGACTCCGGCCACCTTTCAAAACTCGAAAAACAGGGAAGAAGTCCTGGAATATTTCTATACTAGAATCCATAATATAGGTTTTCATATGTGTGGCTATTGTCCTGGTGCATGGAAAACTGTATGCCATGGACCAATTAGTTACTTAACATACTGTTCCAACATGAGCCTCGCTTGGTGAGCTGCCAAGCGAGACCCGTATAATTTTTTTTTATCTCAGCTGTTCAGTTATTGTTCTTGATCGGACGGTGGTTTAGAACTACAATGTACTCCGTAGCATTTAGGATTTGAACTATTTGTTTTTGATGAGGTAAAAAGAAGTGCATGTGTTCAATACAAAATAATTTCCATTAACCACTGGGCTACGACATCATTCTTATTTAGTTAGTATCAAGGTAATTTTTTGCATTTCTATATTATTTGTAATATTTATATTTTCCAAGAATTATCGGAACCTCCACACAAATAGTCTGGATCACAGACTGGAACCATGCTTTGAAGATGTCTGAGAATATTTTGTGGTTCCGCAAATTTTGTTATGTATTCTGAAATAAGTATTACTCATAACTTGGTATCATCAGGAACTAGCTAGGAAGACTCTTAACAGTAAACTCTTTCGGTTTCATGTTCTTTAACTCTGGTTCCATGTCTAACTCAGAACTCCAAGCTCAGAAGATGTACTAACACAGTTTTGATGAATCCCAAGTTCAGAATTGAGCTCAAATAAAAACCATTAATAAAATAAATTTAATCAAAGATACTGGTTAAGGTGCACATAATTTAAATCATTTATTTAATACAGTATAATTGGTAGGGAATCGTTACAATAACTAAACACAAACTTATACTGTCTTTCCCTCATTTATGAAAGAGGCGACTGACCTAACTAAGGACACAGCATTGTGAGCTGTGGGATTAAACAGATGAAATACATGATCCTCATCTTTTGTTTCCACAAATTCAACTTTTCCTCCCCAGCCACTTTTCTCCAGCAACTCTTTGTAATACAATCCCCTATGCTTTAAACCATCTTTCTCAGCCACAAAAATTAACACTCTTTTGCACCCAAGGTTCGAAATCTTGGGGTCTGAACCAGGATTTACCAACGGGTCATCCATCCCGCTACTGCCTGGGTTGGCGTAAAGCCACAACTTCTCCGGAAAGGCTCTGATTTCGGGGTCAAGAGATTCCCCACCCACTGCTTCCTTCCCCCAAAAAAATGAATGCACCAGAACAATCCCTTCAACATGCATCCCGTCCAGATTTTCTGACCCGGCAAGAATGGCCATGTTATGTGCTATGTTACCACCTGCGCTGTCACCAGCAAAAAACACACTTTGAAAATCAGCATACTCATTCAGCCATCCCTCTTGACCATTTCCTAAGGAATGAGAAGCGGCCCATTTTATGGCAGCCCATGAATCCTCATACGCGATTGGTAGTGGATGTTCTGGGGCTCTACGATAATCCACAGAGACGGCTATAATGTTGGCTTCAGCTACAAGGTTATTGAGATAAGTGTGATAAAGTGGTGAAAATGCAGTTTCAATCACGAAAGCACCTCCATGAAAATAAACAAAAAGTGGAAGTTTGTGATCAGTGTCAATGCATTTTGGCACATAAAGTCTAGCAGAAACACCAGTCTCCACATTAATTTTGACATCCTTGGATCGCACCCCTGTGGCCGGATCAACTGATGCAGGAACAATATTGTTCCCTAACAATCGTTCAACCTGGCCACCTTTTAAAACTCGAAAAAAAGGGGAGAAGTCTTGCAGTATCTCCTCAGTAGATGCCATGAGTGCTGGAGAGTACAAATTTAAGACACAAATACTTGATATATAGGTGTTTCGATCGCCACTAGGGCCTTTATATTAAATTTTTTCGACATAAATAACAAGGACGAATTTCATACGTACTTAGCTGGCTAACAATTAATAAATTAATTTAGCGGTCCCTTTAACCATAACCTTGTCTTCACAAAAGGCCGAGGATTTAAGCTCTGTAGTAGAACCTGCCCTGTTTGATCATGCAAAATATGCGGTCCAAATTTGAAAACTCGCCTCACTTTAAAATCAATTACAATCTTTTAAAATTTATAAATTATTATAACTCCGTTAAAATTGTTTATAATCTGAATTGAATATATCCCGGTAAAAGTAAATTTCCGAAAGCAAAAAATTTAGAATTAGTATATAAATCTAGCAGAGGTATAACGAGTTCTACTAATAGAGTCACTAAATTTTCTTGCTTGCCTGCATGATTTGTGAATCCCATAAGATTTAAAACACATCTCAGGCTCGAACTTATAAAATTGAAATAGGCAACTGTCAGCTCATGAGTTTGGACGTACTGGAGTTAATTTTTCTACAAAAGGGATCTTTCCCCGGAATAGTTGTCACCTATATGTTCCTTTAAACATTTAAATAGGATCAAAGACGTATTCTTAATAATAGATAATTAAGAATTATTTTAACATATTCACTAGGGAACAGTTACAATAACTAAGATGTGAACTCGAGGCTCGATAGCCTCGGATCTGAACTCGGGTTAATAAGTGGATCATCCAACCCCTTGTAACTGGCTTGACGAAAAACCAAAGCCTGTCGAGAAAATCCTTGCTTACAGGTTCAACAGGTTCACCACTCAATGCTTCTTGACCCCAAAAGAATGAATGCACCAACACTATCCCTTCGACATTATAATTATTCGGTTTTTCAGAGCCAGCCTGAATAGCCATGTTGTGTGCTATGTTAGCACCTGCACTGTCACCAGCAAAAAAAACACTCTGAAAATCAGCATAATCATTAAGCCATGGCTCTTGACTGTTTCTCGTCGAATGAGAAGCAATACATTGAAGGGATTCCCATGAATCTTCGTACGCGATAGGTAGAGGATGTTCGGGGGCTCTACGATAATCAACTGAGACAACCATAATGTTTTTGCTTCAGCCACAAGATTGTTAAGATGAGCGTGGTAAGTAGGCGAGAAGGCTGTTTCAATCACGAAACCACCTCCGTGAAAGTAAACTAGAAGTGGCAGCTTCTGATCATTCTTTATGAATTTCGGGACGTAAAGTCTAGCAGAAACACTGTCGCTAATTTTGACATCTTTGGATTGGAGTCCACAAGCGTTGTTTTGTCTTCTTTCTTGATTTAATTGAAGCACCCCTTAGAAAAACAAAAGAATTACGTGAAGTGCTGGACCTGCCGTTCAAATAATTTTTGATCGGTTATAGACTGATTCAATTATGATAATTATGATCAGTGTTCTAAAAATGGGCTATGCCATCGAGACGTGTTGATTCAGTGTTTTTGTGAAAATCGTCAAAATCAGCATCAGGCCCTAAACTGTCAAAATTGTAATTCATTTCGTAAAAATTAGTCAAAAATTGGCATTATATGATCAAAATCGAAATTAAGCGGTTAAAATCGGGTTTATGCGATTTAGATCGATCAACCTAAAAAGTAATTAAAAATAAGATGATTTATTTTACCAAACATGAAAAATATATTTTAATATTGAACAAATATTATATAAAAGAGAATTATTATATATATTTTAAAAATAAATAAAAACAGAATAAAACTTTGAATTATTAATTATGAGTTATACGTGCTGAACCAAAATTATTGATACTATAATTTTTTTATTATTATATATAGTATTAACAATTATTTTCTATGCTCAATATATGTAATATATGTCAGTGGTTTTAAATATTATGTTTTGTAGTTAATATAATTATATAAATTAACAAAAATATTTAAATGCATCTGATTAATACTCTAATCTACGATTTATCGATTAATCCTTGGAAAGTACTTGACCGCCACATCTAGTGATTTTTTTTGACAAAATTAACTTTCTCATAAATGAATAGTATTGAAATACAATATCTGGAATTAAAATACAAATTTCAAAGAAAAGGAGTTTCTTTCATTCAAAAAATTTATCTAACTGAAGGTCATGCAAAGATGTCCCCAGAAGTCTAGACAATAAAATCTTAATGTCTGGAAATAATACCCAAAAAAATAAAATACATATTAAAATTTGAAATTTGTGTTAATTCTTACAGATAACGAGTAAACCATGATCACTCCTCCGTCTACCGTCATACTTAGTCACTGTCATACTCCAGTCAGCAAATACATCTGCTATCTAATCCAAAAAATACCCTTGAAATTAAAAAAGGAATAAAATTAGTCTAAAAAAGATTTAAAATATAAAATTATAATAATAATATTACATCTAATCAAAACAATCTTTGATTAGACACATAAAACACTCAATTTATCAAGAAAAGTCATTTAATATGACACAAAATCGTCATTCAAGACATATAATAACCATCATATATGGTCAAAACACCATCAACAATGACAATGTCTCGTATAGGTACAGAAAAACATAACATATGATAATAAAATCGTTTAAAAAAAGTCAAATTTGAAAGATTTAAAAACAGATCTGAAGGATATGAAATAAATTTGAAAGATATGAAGAAAATCTAGATATTTAAATGGATAAAATTTTCAAAATAATATAATATAAATAATAACAGTTTTGGGAATTAGGATTTAGTATATGGAAGAGGAAACGAAGAAGATGGAGGGAAGGGGGAGAAAGGGGTGGGAAAGAAGATGGAGAGGCGGGGAATCCATCTAGTAATTTTTAAAACACTGATTATGATATATTTAGACTCTGTTTGAGATGATTTGTAACGATCGGAAAATTATGTGTATTTTATAATATTTAAATATGCTTTTAATATGATTTACTGTGTTTTATATTAATTTTAATGTGTTTATTTGAGTTATGATTTTTATTAAATAGAAAAATTACCTCATATGTGTTATGTGACTTCTGTGTAGTATAATATATTTTATTCTAATTATCTGTAATTTTTGTAATTTTAAAAAAAGGAAATTTTGATTTAAAATTATCGGGTCGGGCCCCTACAAAGGATTTGAAGCCTTGTTTTTTGTACTTTTATTTTTATAAAATCATAAATTATTCAAAAATGAATTATTTTATTATTTTTGGAATATTCATAATTTTTGAGAAATTTTGACATAATTATTATATTTATTTAAAAATAAAAAAATTTATATTTTATCCCATAATAATTATTTTTGGGTAATTAGTTTTAATTATAGGGTAAAAATATATTAAATCAATTTTGGGCATTAATTTTTAAAAAAATAAAAATAGTTTGAAAATTCTAAAAAATAATTATAAAATTTTTCTAAAAATAGAAAATTCTGGAAAAAGAGGAATATAGTTTCTTCAAAGGTGTGTAGAATCAAAGCACAAGAACAAGGTGATGTAGAACTTAGATTGCTTATTATGAGTAAATTATTTGAATCTCATGAACTACTCTACATGTCTATGTGACTTACCTGGATGGGGTCAATGGTTGATCAATAAGATTCATGGGTTAGGGAAGTGACTTCCATTCCACTTGGGATGGGTGCTTGTCTGCCAATAGGTGGAGCCTACATCATAATTTGTGTCTATGTGATTAGCTTCGTTGATAAATTTCTAATTTTTGATTTCATGATTATTTATGTAATTTCTTAATTTTTGATTTGATTTATGTTGGTTTATCATTGATATGAATGATATGGATGCATACATCGTGTCTCTGCGAGTCTGCAGCTACTTTTGTTTTTAATTTTAGTGTACGAATTGAACTAGTCGGAGTTTGACCGGAGTTTTTGCCGACTTGGCCGAAATCCGAGTTGTAGGGATTGTTTGATGATTTTGATGCTATGGTTGTGTTCTTAGGATGTCAATCTTTAGTATGGTATTAGTTTAATCAAGTTTTGGTTCCGTTTTTTATCGCCAGAGTTTGGGTCACCGAATAATTTTTCTGGTATAATTGAATTTTACGATGTAAGTCAGTTTTGGTTGAATTGATAGTTGATATGGGTTCCTTAGTTGAATTAGGACATGTTAGGAGCAAAACTGGATCAAAATCACACCGTTTTGACAAAAAACAAATGTCGTCGGACCGGTAGCTAAATTCCGGCCAAACGCCGGTAACATTCATACTTTTCTGGTCACCTTCTTCACTAAAACAGCAACTAGATCTTCCTAAACCCTAACCTTAAAAGCAAAAACTGTTTCTGGACTTTTAAAATTTTATTTATTTATTTTAATTTTGAAAAATTAGTTTTAATTCTAAAAATTGATTTAAAAATAATTTTAAATTTGAAAAATACTTTTAAAAATCAAAATAATTATTTTAATTTTGAAATTTATTTAATTATTTTAATTTATTTAGATAATAATTATTTAATTTAATTAATTGATTAATTTACCTTAATCGATTAATTTAAATAAATAATTATTATTTAAATACTATTAAAAATAATTAGATTTAATTATTTTGGAAAATAAAAATGATTTATTTATTTAAATTTTATTAATAAATAATTAATTTTAATAATCAATTAATTTAATTATTAATTAATTTTATTAATTAAATATTAAATTATCCTTTTACCCGTTTTAAATGAAACAAATATTTCTGTGATCAGAAAAATAATCTGGAAGTGATAAAAATAGTTGAGCACAACAGCTTCCAGCAACAATGTATTCAGCCTCAGCTGTGGAAGTAGAAAACTAATTGTTGCTTTTTGCTAAACCAAGACAACAATCTCTGTCCAAGAAATTAACAGTTTCTTGAGGTGCTTTTCCTATCTACTATGCATCCAACAAAATCAGCATCTAAATATCTAACTAAATTGAATCATATTTCTTTAGGATACCATAAACCCATGAAAGGTGTTTCTTTGAGGTATCTTAGAATCCTTTTGACAGCAATGAGATGAGATTCCTTGGGATTTGCCTGAAATCTTGCACATATATATGTAGAGAACATAATGTCAGGTCTGCTAGCTGTGAGATAGAGAAGAGATCCAATCATTCCTCTGTATGTCTTCATGTCTACACTTTTTCCTTTTTTATCTTTATCAAGTTTTGTAGCTGTAGACATTGAAGTTTTGGCAGTTGAGCATTCTTGCATGTCAAACCTCTTGAGTAAGTCATTGATGTATTTAGTTTGACTTATGAAAATGTCATATGTCCTTTGACTTATTTGAAGGCCTAGAAAATAATTGAGTTATCCCATCATGCTCATCTCATATTCACTTTGCATTAGCTTAGAGAACCTTTGACATAATTTTTCATTTGTAGACCCAAAAATGATATCATCCACATAAATTTGAACTAGTATGATATCATCACCATGCTTCTTATAGAAAAGAGTTTTTCAATTGTTCCTCTAGTGAATTGATTTTCTAGAAGAAATTTTGATAAAGTGTCATACCATGCTTTAAGGGCATGTTTGAGTCCATACAATGATTTGATGAGTCTGTAAACAAAGTTTGGAAAATTTGGATCCTCAAAGCCAGGTGATTGCTGCACATATACTTCTTCTTCTAACTCACCATTAAGAAATGCATTTTTGACATCCATTTGATAAACCTTGAAAATTGAGTGTGCTGCAAAGGCCAGAAAAATTCTAATGGCTTCCAGTCTTGCAATAGGAACGAAAGTTTCATCATAGTCAATGTCTTCTTCTTGTAAATAGCCTTTTGCAACCAACCTTGCCTTGTTTCTTATCACAATTCCATGTTCATCCATTTTGTTCCTATAGACCCACTTAGTGCCAATTACTGATCTATCCTTTGGAGGTGGCACTAATTCCCAAATNAAGGCCAGAAAAATTCTAATGGCTTCCAGTCTTGCAATAGGAGCGAAAGTTTCATCATAGTCAATGTCTTCTTCTTGTAAATAGCCTTTTGCAACCAACCTTGCCTTGTTTCTTATCACAATTCCATGTTCATCCATTTTGTTCCTATAGACCCACTTAGTGCCAATTACTGATCTATCCTTTGGAGGTGACACTAATTCCCAAACAATATTTCTCACAAATTGATTTAATTCCTCTTGCATGGAAATTATCCAGTCTGGATCAAACATGGCTTCTTTAACTCTTTTTGGCTCAAATTGAGACAGAAAACAAGCAGATAAGCATTCATTCATAGTTGATCTCCTTGTCCTCACACCTTCATCAGGATTTCCAATGATTTGATCAGCTATATGAGCTCTATTCCATTTAATTTGATGAGCTACATCTCTATCACAATTTTCTTCATTTCGCGATCCTTGTTTTTCTAGCTTTATTTATTCTGTTACTTAAACAATTTCTTCAATTTATACCATAACTTTTATTGTATTGATCAACTATTACATGAATTATTAAATAGAATTGAACTAAAACATTTTATATATTAAAACCGAGTCGTGACTTTGTTATATAGCTAATCTAGAGTATGTTATACAATTGACAAATTACAACACATACTGTATGCTTGTCTATTCCAATATTGATTGAATATGACTTAAATTTGATTGCATATAGCTTTGCATAAATGAATTCATTAAGAGCTTTTAGTCGAAACTGGTTGAACATATACTTCTCGGTATTTAGCTTGCTTTTTATAGCAGTTAATACAATAATTTCTTGATTTTGATGAAATCCATTATGATGTAGAACTTGTGTCTAAAAACATGTTTACTACAACAATCCATTTCTTAGCATTTCTCAGCAGAATTACTGTAAATATGATTTTCATCATAATATTTTTTTAATATAGTTTTATGATATTTCTTTATAGATATAAACCAAATCAAATGTACTCAATATATTTAGCATATAGTAGAGTCTGGGAGTGTAAAGCGTACACAAACCCTACCTTTATTCAGAAGAATGAAGGGGCTATTTATAGATACCCCGTTATAACAATCTTATATAATAAATAATATACACAAATAAATAAAAAATAAATATTATTTGCACTAAAAAGTAAGTGCTATAAATAAAACGAGAATATGATCAAAACATTTTAAAGCATTTTAAAAAATGTATCAAAAAGTTATTCCCTCAGTTTGATAATATTTGACGCTTGACTTTTTCTCACGCATGTTTATGAGTTTTAATTAGATAGTTAAAAAGATTATTTTTAAATTTTTTTTTGTGTGAATAAAAATATTTATGTAATATTTTTATTTTAAAAAATTTTAAAAATAATAATTCTAACTGTGGTCAATGAATATTTTTATTAAAAAAATAATAATTCTAACTATATAGTCAATGCTCCTAAAAATATTATCAAACGTCAAATATTATCGAACAAAATACATCAAAATGAAAAACCCTAATAGTTTTTTGTACTTTGTATGACTACATGTTAAAAGCAGCTCCAATGCGTGGACATTTTATACACCAGGACTCGAAATGTGGAAATGGACGGATAAAATATAAAGGTCTTGCATTGGACATAAGTTGAAAAAGTGACCTCGGCCACCATCCTGGCCACGACCATTTCTGCGCATGTCATGTACTTTATATATATTTTTATTATTACTTTTTACAATGAACCAAGCAAGCTGTGTTCAGCTTTTTTTAAAATTTAAACGGTAGCATTTTAACATTTAAATTTGTAACGTTAATATTAACGGTAATATTTTACCCTTATATATACATGATCTTTAGACTTTATTATTCATATCCTTACATTTTAAAATTTTAAATTTTTTTCCTCTCAAAAAATGAATCTAAATAATCCCCCATTTTCAAATTCTCACAATTCAAACCCTCAATTTACATATCCTTATCCAAATTCCTATTTTTCAAACACACAAAATTTTAATTTTAATTCTCAAATTCTGAATTCTCAATACCAATTTTTACTTTCTCAGAATTCTCAATTTCCATTTTCACATCCTCAAAATTCTCCATATCAATTTCCATTTCCTCCATTTTCAAATCCATAATTTGAAATCCAACAATCACATACCAGTTTCCAAAATTCACCAAATTCACAAGTGCATACCTTTAATAGCACAAATATTATTGATCTAAATGATGATTGTGAGGAAAGTGAAGATGTAAGTGAAATTACTGGTTAGTGGAAGCGGGTTGAAGATAAACTCTTAATAAGTGCATGGTTGAATGTGTCAATTGATTCATTGATTGGTACTGATCAAAAAGTCGAAGCATTTTGGGACCGAATTCAGTAATATTGTGAAGAAGATAATCTCAGTGTCATCAAGAGATGAGTAGTGGCTATAAGAAAAAGGTGGCAACGAATAAACGAAGGTACTCATAAATTTGGATCGTGTTATGAAGGGCAACATTTGTTAAGACAATACCACGTCCGCAAGGTGACAAAAGAAAATTATTTTCAAAATATCAAGAAAGCAAACGAAAAGACGTTGAACGCGCGTTTGGTGTGCTACAGTCCCGTTTCGCAATTGTACGTGGTCCTGCACGCTTTTGGGACAAAGTAGATCTTGGAAAAATTATGAGAGCATGCATCATAATACATAATATGATTGTTGAAGACGAGAGGGACACATACGTCACTCAATTTGGTCCCCTACCAACTTATGATGATGCAACAAATGGTTTATCGCAACCTAATTTAGGTGAAGAGCCTCCAGTTCAGTATGAAACATATATTCAAAATACTATACAAATGCGTGATAAACGGACACATCGCCAACTACAAAATGACTTGGTTGAGCATATCTCTCAGTTCCATAATAATCGTTAATTTTTCATATCGCAATGTTTTAAATTTAATGTTTTCTCGTGTAATATTTTTAATATAATATTTTCTCATTTATTTTTTTAATAATATGATGCATTTTAATTATGAGATATATATTTTATTTTAATAATATTTTAAAAAATTTAATTATTTTAATTTGAATTATTAAAATTTAAATATTATTAAATTAAATTAAAATTAAATTATAAAATATCACATAATTATGATTATAATACAATAAAAGTAAAATGGGTCGAACAAAATGTGATAAAGGCGAGAAATGGGCTATTTGATGCTCTAAACCCCATTATTAAAAAGTTAGTGAATCTCGCTTCCCCTGGTTGCCGCCAATTCTCTCTTTATACATCTCTCTCTCTCTCTGCGCATCAATCAATCACTCATCTTCCCCACTATGAAACCCTAGCTTTTCAATCCATCTCCGATTAAAGCTTTTTCATGGCCGAACGCTCCGCTAAACGCGTCAAAATCAGCAGGTTCCTCTTTTTTCGCGCCTTTCTAAACTCGTTACTTCATTTTCTCTGCTTTCTACTTGTATATCTACATTACTCGTACACTAGTGTGTGTGTGTGACTGTGTGGTGTTTTAAATTTATTTCAGTACTTTCCGAAAATTGTGCCGTTTCGTAACTTGTTTATGCGTTTTCATTGATATATATGTAGCAAAGCCTCTTGCTTTGGCTTCTGCTCTGTGAATTACTCTTTTTTTCGGGTTTAAATTAGGCGAAAATGAATGTGTGTGTGATTGTCTAATATTAGTTGTTAGTTGGACTAGTCTAGAGAGTTAAATTCGTAATGCTGAATGTTTGATGTTCAAAGCACATCAAACTAAGATCCTATCAGCTTTCGTTTTTTACCAGTTCTTGAAAATTGTGCCTTTTCATAACTAGTTGAGTAATTGTTGTTATATTTGTATGGCTGAAGTGTTTCAGTATTGCTTCTGGTATCTACATTACTAATATTTGTTTCGATTGGGAGGACACAAGTGTGTCTGTGTTGTTTTTATAATTTTCTTTTAGTTTCTGTTTTGTGCCTAATTTATACGCTACTCCCACTAGTCTTGTTCATAATATCCAAACATTTGTAATGTTATATTGTTTCTTGCGTGTATTGGATTTAAAATATGTTTTTTGATAATTTGATGTGTTATTATTTTTTAGGGATGATGATGATTATATGCCAGGAAATATTGTTGATATTGAGATCCGTAACTTTATGACATTTGATAAACTGAAATGCCAACCAGCATCTCGGTTAAACCTTGTTGTTGGACCCAATGGTTCGGGAAAGAGTTCTTTAGTGTGTGCCATTGCGCTTGGTCTTGGTGGTGAGCCGCAGGTTAGTGAGAACAAGTTTCACCATTTTGTGTAAGGGTATATACGATCGTGCATATGTTGAGATCTTTGATATGTGTGTAGCTTCTTGGGAGGGCTTCAACAATTGGTGCTTTTGTTAAGCGTGGAGAAGAATCTGGGCATATTAAGATTACTTTGAAAGGGAGTAGTAATGATGAGCAAATTACTATAATGCGTAAAATTGATGTACACAACAAGTCTGATTGGTTATATAACGGTCAGTTAGTTTCTATTGTTATATGGTTATATGGTCTTTTCAGTCACCTGATATTGAAGTTATGACTAGTGGATTCATTTGGTTTCAAAACTTTTATTCAGAAAAATAGTTTTAAAGGTGTTATTTTTCTCATTGAATATTTCTACTGTAGGGATCACTCAGCTTTTGCCTAAAATACTAGCATTTCCTCAATCACCCCTATTACATTATCATTCTGAAATTGGGATGCTTACGAGTACATATATACCTTTTTTATCACCTTGTTGACAAGACGTATCCATACTGGAGCTCTTGTAGATTACAATTATATGTCAGATTGTCAGTAGGAAATTGATTTGTTTGCTATTTTTACAGGTGTTGGTGTACCCAAAAAAGACGTTGGTGAAATAGTTAAAAAGTTCAACATTCAAGTAAACAATTTAACTCAGGTGGGATAGAGATTTTGTAGGATTGCTATATAAGAATTTACAGAAACATATTTATCTGAACTCCTTTTCCCTTTCACACTAAACACTAGTACATCAGTTTAAATAGCCACAAACACAAGGTGGCAAGAGAGAAAATAGTAACTAACACAACTACTAGCTTACTGGACTCCTACATTACTTCCACTACCCATAACTTCCTAAAAACTCTCTAGACCATTTCAAGGTGCTACATACACGCACACATCATGTACATACAGCTATAATTTATTTAACAAATAAATAACATAANAGATTTCGCTTATTTGTTTTTGACATGCGTGCATCACATTTTTGTTCTTATGTTAAACAACCTTGATTTTTCAGTAAATATTTTATTTTGATTTGACTTGCTGCTTCTAAAATGATTTAAATGTTTCTTTTTGCGAAAGAAAAGTAAATGAATCACTCTTTTACCTTTAAAATACTGAGTGTTTTTGAAAATGTATCCAGAGTGCAGTGCTTTAAGCAGCAGCTTACAAAATCCAGTCGAAGCGTCTTGGGAATACATATTTAATATAGCGTGACTATAAGTCTGACTTGGTTAGTTGCAAATTTATATTATGTAACTTCTTGGCACAGAAGAATTCTATATGTTCTAAAATAAGTAACTGAAATGACTTGTTGGCACTTCATGAGCCTACGAAGAAAAAACACGAGTGTTGTAATTAATTTACTTAATTATGTGTATATTTCTGTCTTATAAGTTATGGTAGTCATTGGATAACAAAAGTAAAATATATTGTAGAATTAACTTATACCTCAAATGGATAAACATAGTTTACTCAATATTTACTTTATAAATAAAACTTAATCTAATTTTAAATGGAAACTGTAATTTTTATAGCAACTCAACTGCAGTCAAACATAATCTCCAATGTGTATTGTAAAATGTTTTGCAGGTGATATTATAATCAGTGCCATACTATCTTTATCCTCACCTCAAATGTTTTGGTGGTAGTGTTATTTTATTATGTATATTAAGTAAAAGTTCACAGCTAAACTACTTATCAATCTTTTCTTTAAATTATCCAATATATTGCAATAAAAGTTGTTTGTCATTTGTAATAAGAGTAGCAAATTCTATCTTTGGATAAATTGTGTTGCCGAATGATTTCAGCCTTGAATACCAATTTCATGTACAGATTTCGTGTACAACTTTTGTTACAATACACACAGAGAGACACATGTACATGTATACTTGAATACTAATAATGTGTTTTTTTTAGCACCCCCGATCTGGTATGACTATTTGTAGCTAGCTTATCAAAATATGGTTAATTAAAGTATCCTAAAAAGTGACTTGTTTTTTAAATTATTCATCTTTTGTTTGGTGACTTTTTTCTTTTACTTAATGCCTTATATTGTTTTTCTCTTCATGGATATTTGGGGATCGTAGTTTTTGCCACAAGACAGGGTCTGTGAGTTTGCTAAGTTGACTCCGGTTCAACTTTTAGAAGAGACTGAAAAGGCTGTTGGGGACCCAAGACTACCTGTACAACATCGTGCTCTTATTAGTAAAAGTCATGAGCTGCGGAATCTTGAACGAGTGAGTTTGTTTTAACAGGATTGGGGAAGTTATTGGAATTTTAGTGTCTGTTTACTAATTCTAAACCTATTGTGTTATATTTCAGGCAGTTAGGCAAAATCGAGAAACTTTGGATCAGCTGAAGTCGCTTAATGCTGAGCAGGAAAGAGATGTTGAGCGTGTTCGTCAAAGGGAAGAACTCATAACAAAGGTTTTCCATCTGATTCCTGAATATAGATTCTCTTAGGGTGCGTTCACTTCGCATGAATGGAATGGTGCTGGAATGGATTGCACATAAGAATGGAATGAGGGAAGGAATGGAATAGCGAAGGAAAGGAATAATCATTCTATTCCTTTGTTCACTTGCCAATTTTTTTAAAAATGGAATGAAACGAAATTTTAGAAAAAAAAATTCTCAAAATAACTTCCCGGGAAAAAATTCTCGAAAAAAAAATCCCGGGAAAAATTTCTCAAAAAAAAATCCCGAAAAAAATATCTGGAAAAATTTCTCAAAAAAAAAGATTCCAAAAAAAATTTCTCGAAAATAATTTCCCCAAAATTTTTTTCNGGAATGAAACGAAATTTTAGAAAAAAAAATTCTCAAAATAACTTCCCGGGAAAAAATTCTCGAAAAAAAAATCCCGGGAAAAATTTCTCAAAAAAAAATCCCGAAAAATTTCTCAAAAAAAAAGATTCCAAAAAAAAATTCTCGAAAATAATTTCCCCAAATTTTTTTTTNATCTGATTCCTGAATATAGATTCTCTTAGGGTGCGTTCACTTCGCATGAATGGAATGGTGCTGGAATGGATTGCACATAAGAATGGAATGAGGGAAGGAATGGAATAGCGAAGGAAAGGAATAATCATTCCATTCCTTTGTTCACTTGCCAATTTTTTTAAAAATGGAATGAAACGAAATTTTAGAAAAAAAAATTCTCAAAATAACTTCCCGGGAAAAAATTCTCGAAAAAAAAATCCCGGGAAAAATTTCTCAAAAAAAAATCCCGAAAAAAATATCTGGAAAAATTTCTCAAAAAAAAAGATTCCAAAAAAAATTTCTCGAAAATAATTTCCCCAAAATTTTTTTCCGATAAAACTACCCTGAAAAAATTTCTCCAAAAAAAAATTCCCGAAAAAATTTCTCGAAAAAAAGGTTCTGGAAAAAATTCCTCAAACAAAACTTCCAGGAAAAAGTTTCTCGAAAAATTTTCCTAAAAAAAACTACCTATAAAAAATTTCTCAAAAAAAGTTTACGGAAAAAATTTCTCGAAAGGAAAGGTCTATCCCAAATGTTTCTGATGGAATGGAATGAGAGAGGGAATGATTGATTCCATTACTTGGTCCAAGTGAACAATCTAAATTTTTATTCCGACCGGAATGGGCGTTCCTTTCCTGCCAAAATCCATTCCATTCCTGCCAAGTGAACGGAGCCTTAGTATTTAATTTCATTGATGACAGGGAACAAGCTGACAATCATAATCATATGTAGGTTGAGTCTATGAAGAAGAAATTGCCCTGGCTGAAGTATGACATGAAGAAGGCCGAGTTCATTGAAGCTAAAGAGAAGGAGAAAGATGCTAAGAAAAAGTTTGACGAGCTTGCTAAAGCTATGAATGAACTACAAGGACCAATAGAGTAAGCAATTTGTTATAGCATGATTTTGAGCAAGTCTAATGCTGATTCTAAAATGGTTGTAGGCTTATAGCTATTTCTGTATTTTGGCCCCAGAAAGGTCTTTGGTGCTAAAATAGAACTTATACTTCAATGCTAATGCTAAAATGACTAAGGCTATCTCTATATTTAAGTTGAAATTCATGTACCAAAGATATTTCCCTCTTTTTCTTGTAGAAAATGATCTAGCAAGGTTGGCTATAGCTATCTTTGGTTGTATTTTTTACGCACTGGAGTGACCAATTTTGTAAATCTAGTTCTATGTTACAGCTATGCATTGGATTTGCTTTTTGATGTAGTGTTTATGTCTTTTGTAATCTTAAAGTAATGCTAAAGGTGGACAGCTGATATATATTTAAAAAGATAGAGCTGGAACACACAGGTTTTCCGAAAGGAAAATTTGTCTTTTTGTAAAGTTTCTCCATTTTCACTTTGCTATCTGATTTCAGGCACCACAAGAAAGAGAAAACTATGCAGGATGCTAAATTGAGGAAATCAAGAGCTGTTTTAGATGGCAATTCCAGGAAACGGTTGCAACTGTCAGAGAAAGAAAACATTTTGGTATCTATATAAATGAATTTCTAGTTGCAAAACTTTCCTGTAGGACTAGAGTATGCATATGGGTGAATTTGATTTTTGGTTACAAACTTGTAGAGTGCGCAAGTGCGGGGGAAATTTAAAGAAATGGAAGGATTGAGAAGGCAAGAACAATCTCGTCAAGAAAGAATCCTTAAAGCTAAAGAAGATCTTGCTGCAGCTGAGTTGGAATTTGCAAACATGCCCCATTATGAACCACCTAAGGATAAACTTGTAAGTATCATTTTCAAAAAAAAACTTGTAAGTATCCGTGTTACTGATGCTGCATTTTTGTGATTGTCTTGCTGATCAACTCAATATAGACCTGTCAATCCAGAAAAGGGACATCCATGATTGTACATTACGATATTTGCGAATTTTTGACCGTTTCATATTCTTGTGTTATCGGTGGGTATTTATGCATTTCCTTGTTATGTGGCCCTCAATGGAATTGACTGCATTTAATATTCCAACATCATAAACTATCTTTAGGATTATAGTTTAAATGTATAGATAATAATGTCTGCTGGTTTTAACTTCTCATAGATCTGAGTCTTTTTTATATTTATAGATAATTCTGGAGATGATTCGAATATCATTGTGCAGCACAACATAAACATTTACCTTTCTTTACCTATTTAACTTGATCTTGCTACTGAACTTAAAGCATGTTTCAGGATAGCTTAGGTGCTCAGATTTTGGAGTGGGAAGAGCGAGCAGATAATGTAAGATCTCAGAAAAGGGACAAGGAGAAAGCCATATCTCAGAATAAGATATCTTTGGGCCGATGTATTGACAGGTATAGGGATGCAAGAAATATAATAACTATCTTTTCTAAGAGTAATTGAATGTCTCGGTGTGTGGAGATGTTAAGGTTTTAGTGAAAAGGGATGAAGGATTCTGAAGCATAACTGTCAGGGAAAAACAATTTATACAAGGAAGGAAATGCCCTTCGTGAACCATTTATACTCTTCGTCTCTTTTTGGCATTTTTTTACTTTTAGATATATGTGGCTTATAGAGTCATATTGACCTTTTTCAGTGGTGTATCTATGGTGAAATTGTTTGGGGGAGAGAGTGCCTGTTCTTCCCTATATGCCTTGTCATTGTTTTCTTTGTATGCAGATTGAGTTTCAAAGTGTTGCTTTAACATCGTTGGACAAAGTATTTGCAGGTTGAGGAATATGGAGGATACAAAGAACAAAAGTTTACGTGCGTTACGTAATACGGGCGCTGAGAAAATATTTGAAGCATATAAATGGGTTAATGATCACCGCCATGAGTTTAATAAAGATGTGTATGGTCCTGTATTAATTGAGGTACACAAGGTTTACATATGACTTTTTGAAACAAGTATACCACTATACCAGTACCTTTGAACTGCTTTTTCTCAGTTTCCTACTAATTACTTCAAAAGGAGTACAAAACAATACTTTATTTTCTACTTAAAGTAATGCCTTCTTTTTATTACTGAAAAATCAGGTTAACGTCAAAGATAGAGTTCATGCAAACTACCTGGAAGATCATGTTGCTCACTATATCTGGAAGGTAAATCAAAATTGATGCCTTTATTATTAATATGATTGATTTTTTTTAATATGACCAACTTTCTCATATTTTCTCCTCCACATATCATGTTTTTCTCTAATCACACTATCCAATAAACTCAAATATTGAAGTATTGACTGATAACCTTATTTTGGGGGTGTTTGGCTAAGCTTATTTTTGAAAAATAAGTGCTTATTTCAGGAAAAATGTAGACATTTACATACTTTTTTCTGGAAATAAATGCGTATTTTTGAAAAATAAAATAACAATTAAACTTGGTTTTGTAAAATAAGTACTTATTTTAAAAAAAAGTACACATTTACATACTTTTTTCTGAAAACAAGTACTTATTTTGATAAGAAAAGGAAGGCCAAGCAGATATAAAATCTTTAACTCGAGATCACTTCAAGTGACATGTTGGAATGGGTAAGAAAAAGACGATAAGACAAAATTTTGAATTGTATGTACTAAAATTAAATGAACTGCTGTCTTAATTTTACTATTAATCCAAAGCCATGCATTAGAGCTTAGCCTGCATTTAAAACCCATATAATCTGGTATTTTGAGGTCAACACATCCCTTCATCTCCCTTCATCTCTAACTCTCTACTAATGATTCTGTAATAGCAATATCCTTGAGTTGTTTCTGCATCTTATTTCCCTTGGAGAATCGATTTTCTCATGCATGGGGTTTCCGTTAATGTAGATGACTCCTTACTCTTCCATTGATAACATGCTTTTTGCAGCTTCTAGTAATTGTATCTTCTCGGGTCAAAATACAAACACGTCACTAAACGTAAAACTCCATGTTACTTAGGTCTTTTTATCATTAATCACTAATATTGAATTCTTCTATGAAACTTTTTTCTCCTTCCACTTCAATGAAGTTGTGGTGGTTTTTTGTGTGTGCGTGTTTGAATGATTGAAGTTATAACAATTTTATAATACCCTGTCGAATACACTCTGTAATTAGGAGATAATTAATAAATTATTAAAGCTTATAAATTAGATGCTTGTTCTATAAAATGACAAGTGACATGCCAAGTCTTTTCAGCCCGCAAATATTTAGAGTTGCCAGAGGCTTGTATACTCTAAAATACTCGCAAGATTTTCCCATTATATTTAAAGAAATGATTCAAATGAATTTGGATAGGAACATGAGTTTGTTTTGTGGAGAATAGAATTAGTCTAAAGACTTCACTAAGACTATCAGCTGTGATTCCTAAGCTGTCTCCAAATACGTTATATATGATTACTTGCTGAGGTGCTTGCCCAAAAAGAGGATGACCTCAAAGCTTATGTTGTGTGTTCTTGGTAGAATTTTATTAATAAGCTTCCCTGATATCAGCAAGTCATTTTTTTTAATGACAACTTAGTGAAATTTTGCAGTATCGTTTGTGTATCACTCTTCTTGTTTTTATCCTGGGGCCTATTTTAGCAGTTTAACTTTAACCAGAGATTTTCAAGTGTAGAGTCCTACAAGGCATAATAAATTGAATTCAGATACCATGGAGCCCTAAAATCTTCAATATATTTCATATGCCACAAACTGATGGGTAATAGAGAATTCCCTAGTGCAACAGTGCGTAGTTGGGAACTTGGGATCGATAAAATGGAAAATGGATGTAGATAAATTATCCAGGAGACTCGATGGAGTCCATTATGTTATTTATGATTTGGTCCCAATATTGGTCAACTTCCTCTTTCAAAACGCCCACAACTCTATAAAGAAAGGGGTATGAATAACTAAAGTTCGTTAATTTTTATGAAGCTATAAATTTAATTAAAACTTATGTTATAAAGTGTCAGAATGGATCATCTGTATGCAGTATGCTTTATTAGTGTCTTTTGGTAGATTGTGTTATTGTAATTTCTGTAAACCTCTGCAGGCATTTATAACTCAGGACTCTGGGGATCGGGACTTCTTGGTCCAAAATCTTATGTCTTTTGATGTTGTGGTTATTAATCATGTCGATGAAGGTCCTAACAAAGAGCCATTTCAAGTTTCTCAGGAGGCATGCAACTTATTCATCTCAATTGATTGCTTAGGCGTTATTAATTTTATATCTGTAATTATTTTCGTGTTATTCTTTTCAGCAGATGCATGCTATTGGGATATATTCCAGACTTGACCGTGTTTTTGATGCTCCCCCTGCAGTCAAAGATGTTCTGATAGGACAGTTTGGGTTGGAGTATTCTGTATGTTTCTGATTATCAAATAATTTAAAGGGGCCAGGTTCCACTTAAAACCTTAGAACTAATTTGCGTTCTTTTGCCAGAATATAAAGCTGTATTTTATTATTAAATATATCTTTTTCATATTTACTTCTTTAATTTTTTTATAAGAACGAGAAGAAGATTGTGTTTTGCAGAAGAACAAATTATTTAACAAAAATATTATGCAATTTCCAAAAAAACTGTGTTCTGAAGAATAATAACATATT
This sequence comes from Oenanthe javanica, assembly GCA_008931105.1. Classification (NCBI taxonomy): domain Eukaryota; kingdom Viridiplantae; phylum Streptophyta; class Magnoliopsida; order Apiales; family Apiaceae; genus Oenanthe; species Oenanthe javanica. Next base: position 13,034 of record QRFB01002320.1, on the reverse strand, counting down.
CTATTATTTAAAGAAAACATTTTGTATTGCATCAGAACAAAACACATTGTGTTCTGAACCAGAACAAATAAATATGAGTTTTTATTAAACACACATCAAAGGTTGTTGTAGGTTCTAATATCTATTTTTGATCAATGTTCTAATTTGATCCTGACCCTTCATTTAAAAAATATATAAATAGAAGGTCTAATATGTTACTCTTCTAACTGTACTCCTTACAAGATACCTTTGAGAACTTATGTGTGTTTCAATCCATGTGTTCTTCAGTACATTGGCTCTAAGGAAACTGATGAGAGAGCTAATGAGGTCCAGAGACTAGGAATCATGGATTTGTGGACCCCTGAAAACCACTATAGGTGGTCCAAATCTAGATATAGTGAACATGTTTCAGCAGTTGTTGAATCAGTGAACCAGTCACGTCTTCTCTTATGCAGTATGTACCTGGAACCTTTATTAACAACTCATTCGAATTGCGTGTACATTTGGAATAACATACACTGCTGTTCTTCTCCAGATGTGGATGTTGAGGAGCTTGAAAATCATAGGACTAAGAAAAGAGAGCTAGAAGATTCAATTTCTGATCTCGAGATTAGTTTGAAAGAGCTTCAAAGTGAGCAAAGGCACATTGAAGATGAAGGAGCTAAACTTCAGAGAGAAAGGGTATGCCAAATGCCCGAAAATTGCTATTATCAATGTTAAGCGAATATATATTTTTCTTTATTGTGAGTTTCTGTGTATCTACATACTTTTGTATTTTATAGGAAGACATTCTTAACATAGTCCAACATGAGAAAAAGAAAAGACGTGAACTTGAAAGCCGTGTTAGTAAGTATCTTCAGGTGCTTGATTAGTTTATTACACCTCACTGTCTTCTGCACTCGAGTAAAAATCTTTTTATTGAGTACCTTTGAAACTTTTACAAATTAATTTCTGTTATTCCAGATCAAAGAAGATCAAAAGTAAAATCATTGGAAAGAGAAGAAAACATGGATACGACTATTGCAAAGCTAATAAGTTCTGCTTCAGACTTGAATGTTCAGCGATTTCAGTGTGCAATTGAGATCAAGGTGGGTTGTATTTATGCAGTAACTTATGGTTTTAAACTCTAGGCTGTCTACAACTTGTTTTTATGTGAATTGTTTATCTTCTATTCGTCTCAGAACTTCTCTCTTCTAGATAGTTTCTCATCATTTATATGCATTCCTTTTGGCAGAATTTGCTTATTGAAACATTGGCTAATAGAAGATCTGCTGCAGAACAAAATATGACAGTTATTGAACTTGAGTCTAAGGTATCATTTTTCTGTGATCTTTGTTAGCAAAGTATATTATTATAATGCACATTATCATACTACCGCTATATGTGCATTTTTTTATTTTGGCTGTCTTTTAGCCTACTTAGGAACGCTATTAGTATTTTATATATCAATATTTTTTGCAACTTTGTTAGTAAGTAAGATTTAGCCAATGTAGTTGAAGCGCTGATTTTAAATTAAATATCGGAATACTGTTTATATTGTTTATGATTCCTACCTTTCTAACCCATTCACATTGGGAGAGGGTATTCTTTATCTAACATCATCGCTGATCTGCATTGTTGGCTTTCTCCTGTCATTTGATTACTATGTGCCTTTCCCATCAATATTTTTCAATCTTCAAAAGCACCTTCTCTATGCAACATTAAGTTGGAGGGAATGAATTTTTTTCCTTCCATCGGTAAAATGTAGTAACCTAAAATTTGTAAGACAAATTCTTATTGGCAGTAAAAGTGAAGGAATTTTTACTTCTATCAACTTCTTATGAATTACTATTAGTGCTTGAAACAACATATGAATCGAGCATGCAGAATCAAAAATTTCTTCTGTTCTCACATGAATTTTTCATCCACGTCAAATGCAGAGATTCAAACAATCATACAGAACTTTGGCTATTAATCAAATCATATTGCATGCCATTTGTACTTTCTCCTTGAATTCGTGTCATGCTTGTTCACGTTCTGTATGCCAATTTACTTACATTACAATTTCATTTGTGATTTTTTCATTGACCTCTTTCAGATTAGAGAACTAGAAGTTGGTGTTAAAGAGCAAGAGAAGATTGCTGTACAAGCATCTCAACAATATGAGTACTGTATGATGCCTTCTACTGTTTGTTCTATTTTAGTTTCTACGAAATTGGTCAAAAATGAAGTCATATATTGATATTAGCTACTATCAATATGTTAATTTTGGAAGATTCAGTGGATCGATGATAAATTAATTGATAATTATATTTAGTTTCTCTTCTAGAATATATTTAACTGTTTATGACTGAAAGAAATATGCATAAATCAAACCAAAATACCAAACATACCTATTGTGTGCCGATGTGGAGCAGGGTGGGGGGTAAGATGTATGCAGTCCTCAACTCTACTCCGGAAAGTAGATGTGTAGTTTCTGCAAAGACCCTCCAACTCCAGCAACACAAAACAGAAATAGAACAGGTTTTCAAAGGAAAAAAAACCCAAAATAGACCACAACTACAAGAGCATTACTTAAATGATTAGAGACGATAGATATCAATTGAAAAATATGATGCACTCAATTGTAGAAAAATACCATGCAAAATTATGGTGGACAAAATATAGACACGTTTACTAAAACAAAACTAACGAAAGAAATTATGACCTATAAATTATCATAATACTTATGACCTACAAAATTGGGTGGCGTTTAGCATTTTCTGTTACTGCCTACCTCACAAAGAATTTATCTGACTATCTCACAAAGAATCTATATATTATTAGGTTAAAAAAGGAGCATGGTCTTACAAATAGGATGTTAGTGTATAAAAAAATTATAATTGTGCTGACAAAAAGATGAGATCTCAAAAATAGTTTTTTCGATAGTACATAATAAAATTAATTGGTTAAAATATATAGTTGAGTTTAAATTGTCCTTTAACATAATGTCCTAAATATTTAATTATTTTGTAGTGGATTAAGTAAAAGAAATTTTTTGAAAGTAGGAGCATATATAGTATACAAAAATATATGGTTTAAGTATGTAGTTGGTAAAAAAAATGAGTTTTTTTAAAATTAAGTTCTAGATAGTAAAAAATAAATTGCAAAAAGTTTTTAGATATAAGAAGTTATTTATTTGTTTTATATACTAACCCATGCATCACGCTACATGTTGTAATAGTACTAAGAGGAAATTACTTGGAAGTTCAATGTGCTAAAGAATAGTTACTTTGCTTAAATATTTTAATGTATATATAGCAAAGAAAAATTAAACATTTGAGGCCTAATAACTATCAATGAAAAGAGAGAAATAAATAGGTATTGCTATGATTGGCCAACAATGGAGGCTTGTAGCATCTGTCTAAGAATCTATGTAAGACNTTGAGGCCTAATAACTATCAATGAAAAGAGAGAAATAAATAGGTATTGCTATGATTGGCCAGCAATGGAGGCTTGTAGTATCTGTCTAAGAATTTATGTAAGATNTCTGTCTAAGAATCTATGTAAGACTTGAGTCATTCAGTGTTTGAAATTTGGTTATTTATATTGAATACTTAACATTTGTGAAGGTATTCAGTTTATTGTGAAGTTACTGTATCTTTTGGCAATAGGATAAGATATCGTTTTCTAGTAGTTTTTATACTTGTAATGTCAAAAGAAATCTGATACATTTTAATTACTTTTTTAGGGGTTAATCATATATTGTGTGCTTCCTTCAAAAGGGGGGCTTGGGTTTGGTTCTGTATCAAAACCCTTTTCAAAAGGCTTTGGATTTGGACAAAATTCTTTAGCGACCACTTTTAAGGTCCATGAAGTAAATGTATATCCAATAGATCACTGGTTCATCTCATGTTCTACCTTGCAGAACATTTATGATCAGGACTACTCTCAGTCTTTTGGTATAACCAACTGCGTACAAGTTTACTTAAGCTTACTAAAGAGTAGAAACTATCTTTGATCCGAATTTGCCTCGTTAAATTTTAGGATTGTGAACAAATTATAAACGGGAAAAAAGGGAGGAAAGCAGTACATCTTACTTTATATATGGTTTAGTGATGGGGAAGTGGGAACAGAAGTGAAGAAATTTTATTTATGCTATAATTAGTTTATATATGTTATGTAAAGCTAATCAGAAGTATTTATTTTCATGTTTTATATGTGGGGTTAGTCGGTTAATAGGTTATAAATATATTATTTGAATATATTATATTAGACATGGTTATTGCGAATATTATTTGAATTGAGTCTCTTCTTGGGTTGTGATCCAAATTTATCAATTATTATTGTTTTTAGTTTGTATGTTCATCGTTCTCAAAGTTGTCATGCATCAAGAACTATACAGGCCTTAGTTCATTAGGTTATTTATTAGGGTTTGTATACCCTATATAAGCATTGTAATCCTCACATACAATCTTAGATTTGGTTATGGAGAATATTATCAAATATTGAATTGAGTCTCTTTTTGGGTTACAACCCATTGTTTTTATCCCTTCTGCGATTGGGAAACCCTTGGGGTAGTGTGTCTTTAGCGGGTCATCACCGAACACCCAAGTTTATCAAACATTATTATTTTTAGTTCGTATATTCATCATTCTCAAAGTTGTCCTGCATCATTTAGCATGTTCCTTTATGCACTTAGTTGACTAATTTAAACTTTGCATTATTATACAGGTAAAAATGAGGCGGAGAAATATCGGCAGCAACTGCAAGCTGCTAAGAAGCATGCAGAATCAGTTTCCATGATTTCTCCAGCTCTTGAAAAGCTCTTTATTGAGGTCTATTATATTAATAGAATTTTAACTTGTCCACATGAATGGAGATAACCAATTATAGTATGCTGTGTAAAATAGAGCCTTCAGTCATAATACAGAAACACAAACATGTATTTCATGTTCTTGTGGAGCGCACAATTATCCTATTTAAAAAAATGGACATCGAATAACTGATTCACAAATATTTATATATGAATGGGCACACATCCATTTCATAAAATCTATGAAATTAATTAGTAGAATTGTGAATGAGATCATCTGATCATGTATTCTAAAGGACACACACACACATATATTTTTATCAAGAAAACTTGTTAGTTCTTTTCGGAATATTTTCATGTCCATGGAGATTCTTATACACTTCTAAGTTATACCAAGGAATTTTTGCTTGGTACAATTTCCAGCTTTTACAGTGATGTTAAGTATGTTCGTTTTAATAAATTAATTGTTGATTAATGTTTTTATGACATTACTAATACTCGTTGCTGTTATTAATCTGTTTATCATGGATACATCACATTCTGTGGAGAAAATTTGACCCTTGACATGATCAAACCCTGCTCAAATTTATAATCCTGCACAGGATACAGACACTTGAGTGTAAGAAAGTATAGGAAAACCACCATCTTAATCTGTAGTGTCGACCAAGATTGTGTAATATGGATTTATATCTTTGAATGAGTATATATGTTGACCATGATTCTTAGCTCCTGCCCATTCTCTGCATATTTTTTGAGTTGTAAGGTAGATTTGGAGTTGTGTCCAGTTTTCAAGTTGTGTGTGTGTGTGTGTGGATTTTGGACTCGTGTCCATTTTTTTATATTCTGTTTAATTAAGTGATTATTGTGAAGTTGATCTCTCCTGGTACATTGAATGGCATAACACTGGTGTGTTTTTCATGATTGCAGATGCCATCTACCATTGAGGAATTGGAGGCTGCTATTCATGATACCATGTCTCAAGCAAATTCTATTCTTTTTCTTAATCACAATATATTGGAAGAATATGAAAATCGGCAAAGAAAAGTAAATCTAGCCATGTCTGATCTATATTATAATAAAAAACATGTAAAAGTTATGGTTCATTTCCAACATTTGTTGTTTTGCAGATAGAATCCCTTGAAGGAAAACAAGAAACAGTTGAAGTGGAATTACGGAGATGTGAAGATGAAATGAATGCTTTAAAGGTTAAAAAACAGTTGCTTTTACTTGTACTTGTTAAAGTGTGTGGCAGACCTTTTTATTTACTGAATAAGCTTATGTCTTCATATATGTGATTCTTGTATTGAAGAAGGGCTATGACTTGAATAGTATAATACTATTCAGAAGCTTGTATTAGTTGAAACTAATTACTCCATTTTAATTTTTAACTGCCCGAGTTATGAAATGTTTGCAGGAAAGTTGGCTTCCAACAATAAGAAACCTTGTCTCTCAAATAAATGATACATTTAGTCGAAACTTTAAAGATATGGCTGTTGCTGGAGAAGTTTCACTAGGTATATATATATTCGTTTTTTCATATAGAGATTAGAGACATCTTTACTTCTATATGAATGCAGTGTTTCTCTTCCAGATGAGCGGGACATAGACTATGAGAATTACGGGATACTTATAAAAGTGAAATTCAGGTAATAGCAATTGTGGATATCCCTTAAATTCATTGAGTACTTGATTTTTGGTATGACACTAATTTTGTTTAGGGAATAAAGGCTTAATTTATTTTAGTTTATAGTCTGGTTGCTCAACTTCTGCAGGAACAATGTCTAGTTCTGGAAAAGGCTTGCCTAGACACTGTTTGTATTGATATCATACCTTGCCACTGTGCCAACAGAAATCAGTTTATCAATGCCAGTAATTATCCTAAATGAACGAAGTAACTAACCGAGTAAACCCGCATTAATTGCATTTATGTCGTACACTGTTCTTGTGGTAATCATCTTAAAGCTATATTTTTAATACATAGTAAACGCACATTAAAGAATTTTTTAGAGCATGGTTATTCGTTATTTTTATGAACATTTTGTGACTAGGTATCCGAAAGGAAATTAAGCTGTTTTGATGACATCTAAGTATCTAAATAGTGTCTCCTGGTCAATTGAAATGTTACTAGAAATTCGGAAGGCATCCTAGGTCCATATCTACTATTTCACAATCATAAGAATACTAAAGAAAAGCTGCAACTAGGAAGCACGGACTCTTCAAAAAGGCTACCGTATGTGTGTCGAACTTGGCCGAATCGGCGACTCGGCTGAGTCACATATCCGGGACTCTTTGATAATTGGTGAGTCCATGTGTCCCAGTACCCGTGTCGCCGTATCCGAGTCCATGCTTCCTAGAGCTGCAGTGATCACAGATTTTCAGAGGCAATGCCAGAATGATCAAATTTTCAGAGGCAATGCCAGAATGATCACATGAGCAAATTTTGGAAGTACTCTGGTGAAATAAACAACACGTGATCGATGTTTAAGTGTAACGTTAAGACTTCTAGATGTACTCATTTGCCCAAGTTAGTGTTGTATTAGTTATGGCAGAGGTTAAAAAAATTAGTGTTGGGATTTTAGTAGTGACATTGTTTTACCAAATACTAAAAACTGAAATTGTTTCCTTCTTTAACAGGGATTTCAGCATTATACTCTTTCGACTGTTTCCCCGGTCGACCTATTTATAGAGTACTAGTTGTTTCATTCTATTGTCCTATGTATATTTACTGAATCTTGATCAACTATAGCACCTCATGCAAAATCAAGACTAGTAACACTACTTGTCTACCATAACAGGAAAATTGAGCAACTGAAGGTTCATTTTTTCAGTTTTTACCCTTATGTGACTTATGTCCGTGGTTATGCTAATACAAATAGCAGTATTGTTATGGATTGGTGTAATATTAGTGTGAAAAGCATTCATGTTTTTNGGTGTAATATTAGTGTCAAAAGCATTCATGTTTTTGCAGTGGTCTTATATCCTGCAGATATAGTTGGTATATACTCTGTTTAATGGAGAGTGGAGTGAATGTATTAAATATTGGAAAACCCTTTCCTAATGCTTTTAAGTCGAAGGCACGGCTTTGCAAGGATGGTTCAATTACTAAGCGTTTTGAGTTTTTTCTTCAATGTCTTATAAGTATTATTTATACTGTTTTCTGATTTGGTAGTTGAGATGGATATAGAAGGTGATCTGAAATTCAAGGATGTTGAGAAGCTATTTTTTCTGGACTGCTTTCAGACAGTTTTTATGTTGCACACAATTCTTTATCTGTACTTGGTTTTATTGCATTAATTTGGTTTAAGCAGGGATTATTTTCCAAACTTAGTTTATGATATATTTATTTCTCTTTTTGTTCTGAACTCCCTATTTATAATAATGTATTAATATGCTCTAATTCCCATTATGTCACTCTACACAATTTTCAGGGAAGCTGGACAACTTCAGGTATTAAGTGCCCATCATCAATCTGGAGGGGTAGAGTAGTAAACTGAATTTTTTTAGTCATGATTTTCTGCATTTTTTATTGGTATTTCGATACTTACACATTAATCCTCTCTTCAGGAACGTTCTGTTTCGACCATTCTCTACCTAGTTTCTTTGCAAGACCTCACAAACTGCCCTTTCAGAGTTGTTGATGAGATAAATCAGGGTTTGTTAATTTACACGGTGACTACAGTAGGCAATATTATGTATGCTCTTTTAAAAAAGGTATAACTATATTCAATTTTTCTCAGGAATGGATCCTGTAAACGAAAGAAAGATGTTTCAGCAGTTGGTTAGAGCTTCCAGCCAACCAAATACACCACAGTAAGTATTTGGTTAAAGTGCAGTTAATTGGAATATTATAATATGTTTCTCCTGGAGGGCTTTCATTTGAATCAATAGGGCTACTCTATATAGTATATACTTTAATATAACAATTTATGTAAAACAAGATAAACGTATTCTTCCTACCAAAGAAAATTTAGTTAAATATTTTTCTTCATGAAGTTGAAATGGCCTTTCATATTTATTTATACGCATGTATCTAGTTATGGTCAGTTATAAAATTTCAAATACTCGCACAAACATGTCTCTACCAGTGCTTGAACCCTCGAGTCCTCGACCTCCTATTACCAATAGTCTGCTAAGCTAAGCTTTGCAGATCCCACCATACTTGTTGCGAGTACCATTGTAAAACTTATTGTTGTTTTTGGTTGGGATAAAGTGAACTTAGGTGGAAATGGAACGGAATTAATACTATAAATGGGTGATTGTTCAAATTTTTTATTTGTGTGCTCGACTCCATTCCTAATAATCTAACCTAAAGGTTAAACCCGCAGTTTAAGAAGGGATACTCTATTCTCCATCATACCCGATTTTCTTTACAATCCTAATCAACAGTGGAGTGCAATTATGATTTCATTACCCACAACAAACATTACATCTATGATATATATCTTAGATCTCTACGATATATAAATTGAGACGGATGTATAGAAGTATTGAAAGCTTGTTTTGTTGAAAATCTAATGTATAGAACTTTTAGGAATGCAAATTGGATAGTATCGATACTTGAAAGCAAGTGAAGGTTTTGTGTTATGAAGAGTTTTTATTTGATCAGGAAAACATTTTCTATAATTTCATGGTGGATGTATGCTTATTTATTCCAGCTTATTAAAGAAAATATAAAATTTAGTTTCTCCCCTTTTTTATTGAAATAAATATTAATAACAATTTTAGGCCTTGTGTAAAGTTTGCCTCTAAAGTGGTTGTTTTTATGATGCCCAGGTGTTTCTTGCTTACACCAAAGCTGCTGTCAGATCTGGAATACAGTGAGGCATGTAGTGTCATAAATGTAATGAATGGACCATGGATAGAGCAGTCCTCAAAAGGTCACTTGCGTATTCATATCTTGCTTAGTTTTGCTCAGTTGACTCTTTTGAGTAGACTGTAGCTTTAATGCTTTACTATATATAGTAATAGTAGTACATAGTGTATAAAATAATACTTGTATTTCTGTGACTTTGTCCCGTGAACTTAAACGAAGTATAATCCTGGTTAGTTCTTTTCAGAAATCCAGGGGCAACATAACTTGAAATTGCATTCTTTAAATGACTTTGTAGGGTTAATACATGTATATCCTAAAAGTTTGGTGGTTTTTCAGTTTGTACCGGAAGTCCCATGTTCCTTATTTATTGCTTAAATTTGTTTTTTTTTGTGGTGAAATTTTGTTGGTAGGATGTATTTTATTGCACATGATCTACATGGGGTCTGTAAGTTTCCTCAAGTGCTTGCTTTTATTCTGCATAGAGTAATTCATAAGGAAAAAACTACCATCAGTTGAGAAATAATAAGATTTTGGTTTTTGATATTTGACGGAATAAATTGAGGATGTTAAAATTCAGGTGGAGACTCTGAAAATTTCACAAGTTGAGGAATATACAACAGTTTTATCACTATGTATACTAGATAAAGTTAAGATAAAGATATTGCTTTAGGTAATATGTATCATTATTTAGTGCTCTTTTATATAGTTTTTGCATGCACTGTAGTGTTATTACTGGCCAAAAAATACCAGAATCTTTCCTCGTTCCGGTTAATCTTACTCTTTCCTCGTTACATTATACAGCATGGAGTGATGGAGGAACCTGGACCTCTATCATGCACTCATTGACAGAAAGTCGGTGCTGAGGAATTCAAATTACCGTACAAAGGTTGTTGATATATGATGTGTTAGTGAACAAACGATGTCCCTGTCGGTTCGTTAGACCTGTTTGATTGTATTAGTAATTTATGCCGTCTTGTTTTTGTTTTAGGATACAACGCAGGGTCAGGAAGTTATGATTTGAAGATTGAATTTGCATCGTATGTATATGTGGTTTTGGTGCAAGCCTTTTCTTTTGTTTCAGAAAAGAATTGATGTAATTTATGCTTGGATGGTGCAATAAGCTTACTGTATAAATATGTACATATTGTTTCAAGAACTGTAGTCTTTATGTAGTATCTGCTAGTATGACATTACATATTTTTGTAATGTAAAACTAGATTACCAGAGTCCAGACTAACGGCAATGGTTTACCTTTACGTTTAGTGAAATAGTTACTCTGCTTGGCTATTGTACTTCACACTGCTGCAACTGCACCAGCCTTGTCATAACAAGAACTTGTGTCTCTGCTCCTTTGGATCAGGCGTTTTNTTCACACTGCTGCAACTGCACCAGCCTTGTCATAACAAGAACTTGTGTCTCTGCTCCTTTGGATGGCTCATGCTGCTATTGATGCATTGTGCATANATGTATATGTGGTTTTGGTGCAAGCCTTTTCTTTTGTTTCAGAAAAGAATTGATGTAATTTATGCTTGGATGGTGCAATGAGCTTACTGTATAAATATGTACATATTGTTTCAAGAACTGTAGTCTTTATGTAGTATCTGCTAGTATGACATTACATATTTTTGTAATGTAAAACTAGATTACCAGAGTCCAGACTAACGGCAATGGTTTACCTTTACGTTAAGTGAAATAGTTACTCTGCTTGGCTATTGTACTTCACACTGCTGCAACTGCACCAGCCTTGTCATAACAAGAACTTGTGTCTCTGCTCCTTTGGATCAGGCGTTTTTGGATCAGGCGTTTTTGGATATAATTTATTACAAGGTTGCTGAATGTACTTATATTATATTATCTTCTATTTTATATTGGGTTGGCAAAATTGACATAACTTGAAATTTGACACAATCCAGGCTTGAAAATATACAAGTTTGGGTTGGGGGGTTATGAGTTTCATGTTCAGGTTGATCCGTAAAAATTGGATTAATATCAGGTTGATCTGAAATATATAATACATTATACATGATATATAGATTTATTTAAAATTTAAACCCTGTGTTATTAAAAATATATACAACCAAAACTCTCTTTTAATATATTTAGTAAATTTAACTCTATGTTTTTAACTATGTACAATTGAAACTTTTTTTTAAAATAAATAGTAAATTTAACTCGACGTTTTAAAATATTTAGTAAATTTGACCTTGATTTTTTAATTTCGGAATAAAATAAACTTTAAGACCAAATTTTGAATAAATATTTGTCAAATGTACTATTGTTATTTTTTTTGTATAAATATTATTTAAGTATAATAGATATTTATAATTATTACAGTTTTTTNTTTTTTTTAAAATAAATAGTAAATTTAACTCAACGTTTTAAAATATTTAGTAAATTTGACCTTGATTTTTTAATTTCGGAATAAAATAAACTTTAAGACCAAATTTTGAATAAATATTTGTCAAATGTACTATTGTTATTTTTTTTTGTATAAATATTATTTAAGTATAATAGATATTTATAATTATTACAGTTTTTTCTTATAAAATGGATATTTAGATGTTCTTTTTTATATTAATATATCTATATGTATAATATATTATATATGTTCAATAAAATTTTAATATGCGTTTATATTATTCCCTCTTATCATCACACTTCCTGCTCAATATATTCATGAATGTTCATCACTGAATTTAATTATTTTCAAAAAGTATTTTCGAGAAATATTAATATATCTATATGTATAATATAGATATATTAAAAGAGAGTTCTGACGGTATATTATTAATAACACATGATTAAATTGTAAATAAGCCTAATATATACGTTTCAATAAGCCTAATATATTCGCAATTGATTTTCAAAAGCCCATTACACTTTCATTATAGCGTAAGTGATGTTATAAAAGAAATCATAGTTTTTTTATCTTATTTTTTCCATTATTTATGCTATAGCGGCCTTCTGAAAATTATTTGCCTTCGTTTTTATTTTTCCAGTCAATACTTTCAATATATAGTATATAGTATAAATTCAGTGTCAAAAGAAGCCTATTTACCTTGGTTGTTAAGAAAATATCAAATTATTTTAAATTAAAATTCATTAGAATTCCACTTGCCTATTCTGATAACCATTAATCATATGACAAGACAATTCAGAAGTTGATTATATCATCACCATATACAACGCCACACATAGAGCCGGCTAGACCAACGGTTTTACACGTCCCGACTCGCTGCAAAACTCGTGAAAGGCGGTTTGAACTGGGCCGGTTCATAAACCGGCACAAATCGATAGAAAAACCGTGCCGTGCACGAGTTGTAGCTGGATAAACCGAGCTCGGCACAGACCGACTCACATAACATGTCACAATTTATGACGGTGCTCGGCACACTCAGCACAACAACAAATTCATCATCCACACAATATAGTTATATACGAATTGGTCTTTTAGATATTGCATGGCCA
>QRFB01002319.1:28301-56542 GCA_008931105.1 Oenanthe javanica | reverse complement strand
CTTTATCGATCAACTGAAGCATAAAGTGAAGTTATAGCATATATCAATTATTTGATCAAAACACTTGAGGCAACTTAATATGTAGTCATGCTTATTGATATTGTAGGAAAACATGGAGAATATGTAGGAACAAGACACAACTTGAAGATGAATGTTGATTCCTCTTATCAGTTCTGATATTCCAAACATAATTGAGAATCTTTTTACCGAGAAAAGAAAAATATAAATACACCTAGGTAGAAAAGTATGCGAGTGAAAGCGCATTTCTAGTAAGAGACATTATTAACATTATCAACTAGAATCGGTCATTTTTCAATTAATAACTGGATAACAGAAAGCTAATTACTATATTATGAGATTCCTAAAAAATGAGATTGGGGAGCTGGTAATGATNCATTTTTCAATTAATAACTGGATAACAGAAAGCTAATTACTATATTATGAGATTCCTAAAAAATGAGATTGGGGAGCTGGTAATGATTAGGAAAGTATATATTCAGCACCTACAATTACTTCACTGATACAATATAGACCTAACAGGGCAACAAATCTTTGTATGATTATTCTCCACAACTTTGTAAATTGACTATGTCCTTGATTCTTTTCATGCATGAAGTACAGTAAATATTAGTAAACTTAATTTAAGCAGATATAAGATTTCATAATAGCCTATACTATACAAAAACTCTCTATCTAGAGATTTAAGAAGAAAGAAATGATATCCAGAACCAGAAAGAAGGCATTCTAAACTAGAAAAAAGACATTCTACTGTGACTAAAAAATGAGTCCCAGGAAAACTGGAGGAAAAAAAAGAGGAGGAAGTGTATTACAATCTCATCAATCTCCCATCCTTCAAGCTGCAATGAAGGCCACAAATCAAGCATCAGATGTGCAGCTGTTCCTCCTGCCTGAGAATTTCATCCATTCTTCGATTTTAGTTGCTCAACTACTTCTACATTTAGTTCACAAGATTGCATAAGAATATACCAAGAGATATGGCCTTAATAGCTATAACATCTGATTACCAAGCCTAATATTGCAATAGGACCATTAGGTACAACAGCTGGCAAGCTCGCGAACTCGTCCTGTATAACGAAAATGATTAGTTTCAGGCTCCTGGGAAATAAGGAGAAAAAAAATGATGATGATTTGATGTCATTGGTGCCTCCATGTGCACCTTCTCATACACTAATACACACATGTATAATGACTGATAAATCAAAATACTCCCTCAGTCTGATGTAAACTTCACTGACATACATAATTCCTGCCTTGCCTTCAAAACTCTTTTATTTTCTTAACAATAAGGGATATATGATAACACCTTATTATTCCAAAAATATGTTCAAGCACACAACAAAGAAACAATAAATTAATTATTCATTACTCTTGTAACCATTTGAATTTCCCAATTCTTGCCCACGTTAGCCCAGTACGAAAATTTTCATACAAATTTCAGCACCAAGATTTATGTTTTAACTANGAAAGACTGTCTGTCTGTCCCTGTGTACGTCTATCTTTAGTTCTTCACATTTCTGTCTCCATTTTAGAATTTTGAATATATTTTTTATTATGAAAAAACTCTTAGATTTTTTTTATTAAAAACCCTTTTACGTAAAATGTTTTGGCACTCATCAGTTTGGTTGCTGTTCAAAATTATTATACTCTCAAAAAATATATTGTTGGAAAAAATATTTAAAACTTATTGTTATTTGTTATAAAAGAGGCTCCGGTCAATTTTCGTACCCCTCTCACGAATACGAGATCAACGATTAGACCAACTGATGTTTTAATTTACAGTTGGAATGGAGGGAAACATACGTGCGTAGTCGAACATTTATGATCGGTTAGGCAGCGAACAAAACAGTAAAGGTAAAAATGCATAAACATGATCAGACATGTTGAGAAAATCAACAGTTTATGCCATTTGCTTTTGATATTTTTGGATTCTTGGCTTCTGATATTGTTGAGTTTTTTCGGAGAGTTCAGAAAGTTATGAATAAAAATGTTATGACTGTTAGTTCAGCTGAATATGTATTTCGTCGGATAGGATTTGCAATTCAACGAAAACTTACGGCGCAACTTGTTTTCTGTCTATCTCGTATACATGTAATCTAAAATTTCTTATTTTAACATAGTTTTTAATAATAAAAAAAGATAGAGTAATATTCTTAATTATATATATATATACATATATATATATATATATATATATTGAGTTATAATATAAAAACTAGTGTAACACTGACTCTTCTTACAATCGCCAAATTAAATTTTCGTATAATAGTTAAATTAAATTGATTATTGATTTATTATTATATATTATCTAATTGATTATTATTATTATATGATATATGATTGTTTGATTATTTTATTCTATCTAATTACATATTTTCTATTATCATATTTAAAATCTCATCTACTGTTAATATAATTCAATTATATTATATATATAAATTTTGATCTAATTTTTAATTACTTAATTATATATTTTATTAACTCTTATAATACGACTATTTTGACTATTTAGTTAATTAATTAAAAATTTCAAAGTCAACTTTATGGAATTTATTTCTCATATATTAAATATAGTGATAAATACTTCATTCTTCTCATCCATTATTTACAAAATTTAATAGGTCTCACCCTTTTATTTTCCTTTTTTCTTTTTCCTTTTCTTCTCTTTACTCTTTTTAATATCTACGACTCAAATGTTGATAGCCGGATGTTTCCTTGTGCGACTCAACCAACTCAACCAATTGGGTGAGACGGATGAAATAACTCATGTACGATGAATTATATACCTAAGTAATTGGGTGATTTGGATGAAATAACTCATGTACGAGGAATTATATACAATTTATGAATGTTTATTTAAAATTTATTTGTTTTAATAAAAATATATATATTTAATATAGACATACACACGATCATATTCAAAAAAAATAATTTTCTTTTAACCAATAATTTAATTAATATATCCATACATTATAAAAGTTTATTTTTCAAAATATATTGTGAAACAGTATGAGTATTGTAGAAGGGGGGGTTGAATGCAACTTACAAAAATAATTACTTTTCTTGCTAACAACAAACAAGACAGTAATACTAGTAAGTATGAAATGCCAACTAACTTAAGCAAGCATATGAAAACAGGTGTTTTAACTTCAAAAAATAATTTTATTTTTTTTGTTTGCTACAACTGACTGGAAAATAATTCCAGCTACAAAGAAACAATAAGCAATGGATTTGCTAATGCTTCTTACTTGAGAGAAAATTTAGATCAATTGCATGAGGGAAAGTATTTGTGAGATATGTGTATTTATACTGAAACAAATATCTCACTTAGAAGTATATTTTCTCTTGTTCCTAGAACAAAGCTTGAAATAGAAACTTTGTTTTTTCTATTCAAATTTGTCTTCATTCCATTTGTAGATAAAGCAGTTTTGAGATATGCAGAAATCTTTAACTCCTTAAGCACGCCTTATCTTTTGCTTGAATTCTTCCAAGTTACAATAGTAGACTTGACAGACTAGATAGTAACGTCAAAATCATTCCTTGTATTTTCACTATCTAGTCTGCTACCTGAAACAGACTGTCAGCTTCACTAAAAGTTTACTGCCAACCTTTAGCTTCCCTTTGGTGACAATATCTTCGGCTCCGCATACTTTGTTGTCAAGCTTGACAATCTTCTAAAACATGCCGTCTTCCAAGGCTGCTGTCAAATATCCCTGCCAATGTTGCTGTCAACTATTCTTGTGAAAGTTGATGTCAGTAAAACTTGTTGTCTTCAAATCTTCATTCTCCGCCAAGTTTACTGTCAAAGGAATAGTTGTTGTCAGTAAAACTTGTTGTCTTCAAATCTTCATTCTCCGCCAAGTTTACTGTCGATGAAATAGTTGTTGTCGTATGTTCCAATTGTGTTGTCACTTGAATATACTGTCGTATGCTTCAGTTGCAGAATATTACTGTCAAAGTCTTGACCCATGATGTGCCTGAACATTTTGTGAACTTCTATTTCATGGATCATGTTATTGTATTTGTACAAGACAATAACTNTATTTGTACAAGACAGTAACTATTGAGACTTACTGTCACCTACTTGGCTTTTAAACATATTGTTACAAGTGACAACAAAACATATTGTCAATATACATATAACAGTATATTTTACTTAGTTAATTTCTAATTAATCTAAGTAACTTATAGTTGATTATAATGTAAACACCACAATCCCTAACAATCTTCCCCAATTTATTTTTATGTGAAATAAAGACAAATTCAAAGTAAATTGCAGATGATAACTCAACTAACATGATTGAAGTGTTTGTACATAAAGAAAAATATTCAGGAAAAATTACAAGTACAAATTTCTCAAGCTAACACTCCTCTAGACTGAGCAGATTTTCATATTTAGTTTGAGCTTCAATTTCATTTCTTTACTGGAATCATTTTGTCATAAAGACCTTCAAGAGCTTTTAGGGCCTAATTTTCTTCATCTGTCTTGGCATGATCAGAGACACAATCTAAGACTAGATTTACCATCTTATAAGATAGATCCTTCAAATCTCGATAGGTGTAGTAGTTCTCAGCTGGGCCTTTGGAGATACATAGATACTTTATCCCAAACATGTCTTTTACAAATCTGGCTTTTGTAGATGAGAAAATTTTCTTCACTCTAAGTTTGTCTATAGCTTCATCTTCTTCTTCCCTTGACTCAATGATTTCCCAAACAAGTTTGCTCAGATCTCTTTCAAACTTTAGGAATGATCTTGTAGTGAGTCTGAATATTCTTCTCAGACTTTCATTGTTGAGCACCCTGAAATTAGCAGCCTCCACTTCAATGCTGTCAATGATGATTCTCAGGGGTCCAAATAGGACTGGAGAAACATAGTTGGGCCTCCTTGAGAATTAATCATTCAGTTTGGCATGCTTCATGTCAATCTCAGCCTCTTTATCCTTTTAGTGACTTTCTCCAACTTTCTCTTGGTAGCTTCAACTTCACTGTCAAACTTCTTCCTCTTCTCCCTTTCTTCTTTCCTCTTAGAGTCACAGATATTCAGTGCTCTGTTCTTCAAATCAACTATCTCAAAATTTGTAATGTTGAACAACTGCTTCTTGATTAGTTCAATAATGTGAGGATCATTTTTAGCTAATCTTTTCAACTGATCAAAGGTGATCTCTTCAAAAGATCCACTTGAGTTGTAGAAGATCATTCTGTCAGGATTCTTGAGGAGACATTTTTGAGTTCTTTCATAATCCACCTTCTTAGCATATTCAATTTTCTTCAACTTAGTTATCAAGACTTGAATAACTTCCATGAGATTTTGTTATTCAGGATATGGAAGTTCCTTTAATTGATCAACCAGTTTGGATAGTAACTCAATTTTCTTGTTTTGAAGAGACTTCATGCTCCAGAATTCCATTATTCCATCTTCATTAGCAAACATCACACCATCTAGATAAACTCAGGGTTCAGGTTCATTAACTTCATTAGAGTCCAATGGATGAGGTTTGAAAGAGTCCATGAGTTCCAAGAATTTTCTGATTAAAGCTCATCTAAAGACTTTAGTCTTTACATCTAAATCATTGACAATTATCAGCATCCTTCTTACTATGAAATAATCAGCTTCTTTTATGTCATGTCCCATCATTGTAGCTTCATCAGTAGAGTAGAGGACATGGATTTTGCTTAGAGTATTGAACCCAGGCCATTCAACCATAACCTTTAAAATATATTCTGCTTTTGACTCAGCTATATTGTTAATGGTTGGCCTTCTTACATCCAGACAGTCATCATGAACTATATCTGTTGTGAGCTTTTATCTTGTCATCATTGGCATCTTCTTTTCATAATTTCTATTTACCATTCTTTTATTAGAAGTCTTAAGCTTGTAGTAACCTTTTGCAATAAGAAAAGCTTTGGCGATTACCCTGAATTTCCTTTTCTTGACAGCAACCTCCACCTTATCACTCATGATAGTGTCTTTAAAAGTTACTATCATTTCTGGAGTGACAGTAAGTTCTGAATCCTTGACAGCAGGTTCATTGACAGTAGGTTCTGGCACTGTGATAGTATCTTCCACCTTATCACTCATGACAATATCATTTTTGTCATTTTCAAATCCATGAACCACCTACTTCAAAATTTTTCCTTCAATTTCATCCTTATACTCCTTTTCATTCTTCTCCCCATCCCCATCCACCTTATTTTCAATTCTAGAAGATCCTTCACCATGGTTGTTGTTGGACTTAGAACTACATGTACCATCCTCGGGCTTTTCATCATTATCTTCATCTCTTCTTTCATGAGTCTTCTTCACAGCCTTTCTTGATTTCATCTCTTCCAGCCTCCTCAATTCCTCTGCCAACACCCTTATCACATCATTTTTGTCTTCAGTTCTTGGCAGTTGATTAAAGTAATTGAAAGCCTTCTTTACAGACCTAGATCTGCACAAACTAATCCTATCCAAGTTCATTGATCTGTATTTTCCATCTTTTGAGCTGATAAACTTGATACAGAGAGGATTGAAAGTAATTTCAAGCAGCTTTTCAACCACCATTCTCGGCAGAATTCTCTTCAGATTTTCATTGAGCCGGGATTTGTCTGTCTTGATTTTCAGCTTTATGGCTTCAATTACTGCAATCTCTTGTCTACTCAAGTACCCCATGCTGATGTACTAACTGAAATCTCCTTCAGTCCTGACAGTGATCACCCATTTATTACTCTTAGAGACCATTACAGCTACTCCAACTGTTGACTCTCTCATAGCTTCAGAAAATTTCTTGGGATCCCAGTTGGAAGAGTTTCTTAGTGCATTGATCCTATCATTGAAGCTGGAATCTTGAAACACCCTGTTCTTCTCATTTTCATCCACCATTAGCAGAGATGCTTCTTCATCATTTAAATCTTCATTTTCTTCAACAATGAAGTCATTAGCATCATCCTTGAATAGCTTTTCATTTCCTTTACCAGCTATATGAATAGGAGCCTTCACAACACCCTCCCTAATCACAATACCTTTCTCCACCTTATTCCCTCTAAGCTTTTCAGACATCTCAGTGACCACCTTGGACAGTAATGCCAATTGGCTCTCCTCCCCTTGAGATGCAGCTTGAGTCTCCTTATCACTCCTGTTTACTTTCACAACCTTCTCAGCCATAAACACTTCACCACCACCATCATTTCCCCCCTTAGTTGAGTTAGCAGCTGCAGAGATTGTCAATTGAGTCTTCATCTCCTTCAATTGAGCAAATACAACATGGAAACCATCATTCATACACCTTTAAAATTGCTCTATTTTAGCCACCAGCTTTACCTGATTCCTCCCCACAGTTATTACTTGCTTAGATAATTTTATCACTTTCCTTGAAAAGGATTTCAACCTTCCATCAACTTGTTTAGATGGTTTGGGGGCTGTTGTGGTTCTCACACCCTCTGGGTTTTTTTGGATGATCTCATCATCCCTCACCATCTCACTCTCAATGCCTATTTCTTTAGAAATTTGGGCTCCCACATTTTGCTTTTTCTTTTGGCCTTGCTCATGGCCCTCTCCTTTTACCTGAAATTTTCTCAGCCCCTCATTTTTATGCCCACTTCTCTTTTCTTTTATCTCTCTTTTTCTTTTCACACCCTCACTCATCCTAGGTGCAAGAGACTGAGCAAGTACATCTTGCATAGAAGGTTTAGATTTTACCTTGAGTAAAGTTGAAATGAGAGCAGAATCATCATCATTTAGAGAAGTAGCAGCCATGGGAGAGTTGCTGTCATGATCTTGATTATTCACAANAGAAGTAGCAGCCATGGGAGAGTTGTTGTCATGATCTTGATTATTCACAGCATCTTTTGGTGAAAAGTTACTGTCATAATAATAACATTTTTGGATTAATTATTTAATTATTGAGAATTGATTTAAAATGGAGAACATGTTGGACAAGAATAACTTGTTTTATTCTGGAAAAGGGATATATTCAAATTGATTAATTATTATCCATTTAAAAGTGGATTAAAAAGGGAGAGATTAATTAATAGGTATTAATTTACGAGAAAATAGAAGTGAGATTTGATTTATATAATATTTTGAGACATGAAACCGATGTTGGATTATTTTTATCAGTAGAGTTTAATATGAGTTTATTCGAGAATAAATATTTACAAGTGAGTAAAATATAAATGTTGTGATACTAAACTAGATAGAGAGAAATAAGAAGATTGAGTTATAAAGAGAGAATTGTTTGGTGAATAATATATTATTTGGATATTAAATATCCAAATAAATATGAGTTTATTAAATGAATTATTCATTGAATTGTTAAAAGGTGTTTTGGAGTTGCAGCTCGATTAAATTATGAGTCAGCACTGTTTTAATTTATAAGCTTGAGTTTGACAGACCTGAAACAAGTTTACTGCTATCTCTGCTCTTGAGATTAAGAGATTTGATTTTATTATTTATCTTATTCTGATTTCAACTCAAAGTTTCGGATTTACTTTCATTCTAAGAATTATTCTGCATTGTTGGAAATTATTATTTATCTGTTTTGAGATATTTTGGGCACACTTTCTTTACTGTGAATACCCAAATTTCGAGACACTTGATTATTTCTTTATAGTATAAATATCCAAAAAAATACTGCTCATGTCCTATATTTTAAGTTAGTATTATTTATTTTCAAAAACATAGTTGTTCTCCCTAGAACAGTCAAATATTATTTAATTTTTATTGATTAATAGCTACTCTCATAGTATTCGAGGTAGCTAAAAATTTATTTCTAAGAAGAGTTCGAGTTTGTTCTTTTCGAACTCAATTAAATTCATTTAATTTTTATTGGTCCATTGTTCGGATCGATAACATATTTGGAGCAACTAATTCACTGAAAGTGAGCTCAGACTAAAATAAATTATTTTATCTGTTATTATTATGTTGCGATAAGATATTGAGATCGAAGAGAAGTTCATCTTTACTGGTCAACACGGGCTCTGTGTATACATTTCGTGGAGAGTTCTGTGAACGGACAAAACATATTTATATTATTTTATATTTAAGGCACTGATGTTACCTAAGATCTAAAAGGGACCCGGCTGCTAGCAAATTGTAAGGTGATACTTGAGACATGACAATGATCGGGCCATTAGGTATCACATGTGGTGATATTTCTATAGTGGTTGATCGCATTATAGACTATCGGAAGACGAGATGACCAGTTCTTTAAATATTTATTGATTATTTCTTGTGGAATCACCTTGAGCCTATTTTATTGTGACATGTGAATTTTTCACCGACTTTATTGTCATTCAAATTCTTATATTATTTGGCTTAGTGATTCTTTAATAAGATTGGAAGCTGAGATAAGTTATTTTATTGACCTCTTCTATATTTGAGATTATTTATTTATTTACCACTTTAGTGGTGCCTTGCTGAACAATCATTCCCTCATACTTGTGTATTTTTCTTTCATGACTTTGTTTACAGTTAAAGTTGAAAACACTGAGACCCCTAATCCAGCGGATAAAGGGAATAGGATTATGCAGAGCTGATGAGTTCTAGGTTGTTTAACCATGTATTGTTAATCTCTTGGTCCAGATGTCGAACTAGTTTAGCTGTTTTAGACAACAAGAGATTTATGACATGTAATAATATTATTTTGAGATGTGTAATATTATATTTAGACTCATCGTGTGTGCATGGGCGGACTTACATAAGTCATAATGGGGGGATGGGCCCCCAATTTATTTTAACTCAATACCTTAATATATAAAGTCCAAAATAGGGTGCCCCACTAGTTAAATAGTGGTGCCCCAATAGCCAAGTATTTATCTAGCCCAGCCCATTTCATTTATATTTTTTGTTCTAATATTTAGCAAGCTCAATCCAATAAAACTATAAGGGAACAAATTTAAATTGTAAGTCATTTCTTTTTTCCTATAATATTACACAACTTTTATTAGTTCTATGTTATTATTTATACGTTGTGCCCCCATTAAAATTTATTCCTGGGTCCGCCACTGGGTGTGTGGATCTCGGGTTACGCTTGGCACAACACCGTTTCTCTACAAAGGTGATTTTTGTGTTGATTGCTGGTTGCGATCAGGTAAGTTTTACACTTATCCATTCTGAGATTGAGATGAGATGTGTTGTGTCACCTGAAACCACCGGACCGTGATTTCAGGGTGTTACACCTGATATAATTTGTTTGGTTCAATGGTGTAATGAATTTGTTAATTTAATATATTTTTTAATAAATAAAAAAATATATGTAGTTAGTATGAAAAAAAATCACTATTATTTATTAAGTATTAAACAACATCATTATAAATTTTTTATTTTAAAATTTAATATATTATTTTATAAATAAAGATAAAAATAATAATTTTTTAATTTGATTTCTCATACCTCATCTTATACCCACATCTTGTAAAATATCATAAACATTTGTACTATATTATTATAACTGAAAGATTAAAAGTTTTGGTCGTCGGTATGGTACTGGGTGAACCATAGAAAAGATCTTGACCGTCCAATTTTATGCGAATCATAAAAACAATCTTAACCATTGAATTTTAAAAGAATATAATCATACATACAACTCTAACCCCGGTAGTCTTTCTTTTATACAAGATAGTATTATATTATATTCTATTTAAATTATATTCTATATATTTTTTTATGAATCCTACTTATTCTATAATTTTTATTTAATATATCATTAAAGTTTATGATAAACACAAGCTCTACTCAAATTAGAAGAACTTTGCTCAAAGTAGAACAACCAGTTCCCATCAATACCCGTATGCACAAATTAAAAGACCGATATCAACACCCTGTATACNATGTTTGTAAATCTTTTTATTAATAAAAATTTCCTAATTAAATTTAAAGAAAAATAAAAAGTTTGGTCAGTTGGTCGTCTGTCCGGTAAGTCCTCTTTTTATCATCCGTAAGTTTTCTTTTTATACGTCCTTTTTTATGCAATTATGATATAATTATAATTTAATTTTAAAACATATATATTTTACATATAACTCCATCATCGGTGACATATCTCACTTCACTTTTACTTGAAATTACAATTTATTAATTAAATTTCATGAATATTAAAATTTATTAATTAAATCTCATGAATATTAAAATAATATTATTATTTTATCTATAAATAATTTTTATTGTATATTATATTATTATAACCGATATAATAAAAAAATTAAATTATATATTTAAATCAAATAAAATAATTAATATATAATTTATTAATCACGCCCGTGCTTTGCACGGATTATAAGCTAATATATCTTATGATTTGAAGTATGAATTTTAAAATTAAAAATTATCGAACACGTTCTGTGAATTTGGGATGGACAAAAGACATGCGGCGTACCCGCATAGGATAAACACCCGCATAGGATAAACACAAGAATATAAAAAAGACGGTGGGATGCAGCTAGGCAAGCGTAGGTTGGACTCACCCCTCTCACGTTTATTCATTTCAGTTCCCCTCACCGAAACGAATTACACTAGTATTTTACAATACTTACACTACTCTATTATATACTTGCAAATTACAATTACTTACATACACATATAAATATTTCGTGAAGCAATTTCCTGCTACAAATACACTATTTGATCATTTCTTCAATTTCAACTCTATTTCTCTCCGTTGCTTGTAAGCTTCCTCGTTTCCTCTGCTTCTTTTCACTTAATTTGTAATTGTATGTATATTTGTATGTATTTTGTGATCTTTTTTATGATCGTAGCAAAATTGAACTTGTGCTTGTATATGTGTGTGTTTTTATGAGAATTTGTGTGATCATGATGAAATTTATTCGAGTTTTTTAGAAATTAATGTTAGAGGATGGTGAATTATTTCTTTTAACTGTTGGTGAGTTAGGTATGATTTGCCTACTGAGTAGTTTAGTCCATTTCTTTACGGTTGTAAAACGTCGATTATAGAAATTTAAATAATCCATAAAGTAGGTAGTAATTGAACTACAGGTATTTTGTTTGTCCATGTAGACGAACAAGGCTTGCATTTTAGGATAGAGGAGGTATATTATATTATTATTGTATTGGTATTGGTCCCCTCGTGGTAATTTGTAATTTTTTAGATTTTTTGTTTGTTTTAATTTGGTTGTAGGATGTATTTGTGCATGCAATATACGTCAGGCGGTTGCATTAATAAAATCTTGGTCCATAACGGTTGAATATGTGCTGAAGGTGGTTAAATGCAGCTCCAAGTTTAAGTGACCCTGGTTTGGCCAATCCTACTATTGTATTGGCCAATGATAATATAATGTTCTACTAGCCTCCAGCTGATCTGTAGCAATTTCCTTTGGTGTACAAGGATTTATAACGTTCGGTTTTAGTAAGCGGGAATGCGTCCTGTTTGGAGTTATAACAGCCTTAGTTGGTGTGTTTTTGCTGGATATCTCTTTTTATTGGTTTGCTCTGTTAGTTCAACGCAGTATGGAGGCATTCTCACCGAGTCAAAACTCAATAATTTATATAGTCAACCATCAAAGTACTTGTCTCCATTGAATGGCTCGGTATCTTGTGAAGACTTGGAAGGTGTTGGATCCTTTGAAACCACCTGCTTACTGAACGCAAACCTGCATATAAATTCTGATCTTTATGTTGTTGGTCATGGGAACCTCGAAATACTTCCTCATATTTCAGTCATTTGTCCCATAGAAGGATGCACTCTAAGTTTCAATTTAACTGGCAATGTCAAAGTGGGTCAATATGCATCAATTGTTGCTGGTTCTGTAATTTTTTCAGCTGTGAGTCTGAGTTTTGGGTTTGATTCCGTTATAAATACAACATCTTTGGGTGGATCACCACCACCTCGAACTAGTGGCACACCAAGCAGCAATGACAGAGCTGGTGGAGGGCATGGTGGGCGAGGTGCTTCCTGTCTGAAAAGCAATTACACAAAATATTGGGGTGGTGATGTTTATGCTTGGTCTACTTTGTCTAAGCCATGGAGTTATGGTAGTAAGGGTGGTGGTATGTCTGCAGAACATCAGTTTGGAGGAGGTGGTGGTGGACGTGTTAAGCTTGTTGTAGAAGACACTATATTTTTAAATGGGTCTGTGATGGCTGAAGGTGGTGATGGGGGATCTGAAGGCGGGGGAGGATCTGGTGGAAGCATCGTAGTGCATGCTAAAAAACTGTGAGTACACATCATTATTGTTTTGAAGTTGCTTGTTTGCCATCTGTGTACTATATGTGTGTCTTTCAAGTCAGTGTTGGTGGTGATACAAGTAGGTTTTCGTTAACACATTATAGACTAGAAATTACTCATTTCAAACTTACCAACATGTAGTAGCACATATTACATATATGTGCTTTCATCATTATGTATGTGTATTTTGTCATCCTTGTGTGTGTGTTTCCCACTTTCCCTTTAAATTACATAATTATTTGCCATGTATATATTCATATTACTTGCCTTAATTTCTTTATTATTGCATGATTGTCCAACATGAATTGTGTGAGATACGCGAGTCCTCTGAATGTTCAACTCACAATCCAAAAGTTCTAGGTGTTTTGGTACAATTAGTAGCAAGTCCTGCCTTATGAAGGCTTCCATGTTTATCTAGTTTCTCGATTTGAGATGTCACCTTTACCCCCTTCTTATGCTTGACAGCGCAGCAAAATTTCAACTCGATTGAGATGTTACCTTTACCCATTCCGTATTTATATAGTTGGATCCATCATCTTTTTAATGTATTACTTACTTCCTGCACTTCCTGTGAGGTTGATACCCACGCATGCGATGCCCTAGACTTGAGTATTAAGATTATTGAAGAGGCTAACATCATGTTTTGGTGTAACTTGCTTTTTTCTGATACTTCCGACCTGGTCACAACTTTGATACCCAGATACATTGCCTAAGCCCGATTTTTCACAGTTGCATAGTGTTTCTAAATCGGCCTCCTTGATTCCTATATTATTACTCATTTATGTTTAGTATGTATAAGATAGTTACATAAGCAAGTTCTTTACTTGTTCTTAGCGTGATTTTTTGAACCTAGTGATCATTTAGTCAGTTATTTTCCATAAGTTTCCATGTGAAACAGTATGTTCTTAAGATATGCATGTTGCTTTTGCTGGACAGGAAGGGATTTGGTATCATAAGTGCAGCTGGTGGGAGGGGATGGGCTGGAGGTGGAGGCGGAAGAATATCAGTCCATGGTTACAGCAATGAAGAAGAAGTAAAAATCACCGTGCATGGTTAGTATTTTACTAGTTTACATGTTTGTGGGGGTTATATTTGATGTAATGTGTAAACATATATTTACTTAAACTCTAATTGAAGCTTGTTTAAACTAAAAGAAAATGATTAATCAAGTGAATCTTCCCAACCGAAAAGATCTAAAGATAAATATTTGAATTGGGCATATCAAAATGTTATGGATTAACCTTGTACGAAGAAGGTAATAATTAGATCGTTTACAATACTCAATTTCTCACCCTAGCGATAGGCCTTCTTATGCTTTTAGTTATTTTTTGCATTTGCGATCTATTTTACATCATAAACCAATATATACTGTAGTAGGTGCATAATTATTTGCTCATGTAACCTTCTATTTACATGACGTCATGATATAAATCACAACATTTTGGTTGCATCCCCACCTACTAACCAAAAAAAGATGAAATTAGATGAGCATGGCACAAAAGAATTCTTTATATAATCAGTGTTCTAAAAGGCGACTAGGCATGGATTAAACACCTAGATTTTTTCCCTATAAATGGCTGGTTAGATGTGTTTTTAGAAGAATTGGAAGTGGGAAAAAACATATTAAGATGAGGCGGAAGTTATCAGTATTTTGTTATATAAAGAATATCAAAATACAACTGATTAGTTCTTTCAACTGGTCCACACCTAACTGATTATTCGCTTGAAGTCATGCACACCAATTAGACTTGCCTAGTTCCTACTGGTTGTTAGAACACCAATCTTAATATCTAATTATGTGTAAAGAAATCTTAAGATGAGATACACATGTAATTATATATAGGCACTGGTTCAAACAGAAACTTTTATTAACTAAGAACTATAGATTATTTTTTTTGAACTTGTGGAGATTTATGTTATATTACTTTCTAACAGTTTCTCTAGTTCACTGTTCCAAAATTAGGGGATAGAAATATTAGTTTAGCAAAAAAAAAAGATATATTCATATACTTACGATTCAACGCAAATATTGTTGAACCTTAGTTATTCCTGTCGAACCTCCGTTATAAACGAAAGTTCTAGATATTTACAAAAATGTTATTATTTTATTTTTTTAAAAATATGTTAAATCTTTGGTTACATATGTGGTGAACCTCAGTCATACGAATTTTTCACTTACTTACAAGATGCCACCATTTTGTTATATAACGAAAGGGTCATAGTTTTCAATTAATTTTAAAAATGTCATCGCATCTAAGTGTCAACACTTGTAGAACTACGGTTCTAAGTTTGAAGGACGTCAGTGTACCTTAAGATTTCATATTTAATATAGATATATAGTAATTTGGTAATGACAAACTATAATCAACTCTACTGTTTGCTAACCGTTTTAATGTTAGAGACTTGAATTCTTGGTATGCTAATTGAGCCTGCTTTGTAAATCTGCAAGAAAGCGGGTCTCTTTGAGTTATCTAATTTCTCACATTTCACGAAAACATGGATGGCTGAGATTAAAGAAACAGCCTTCAATTTTAGACTTCAAAGGAAGGACATAGTTGACAAGTTACTCCTAGCTACATCCCTTTCTCTTTGCACTTTGTGATGGGTGTGCATCTTTCACTTCTATGGTTTCTCCCTTCTCCACTCTTTCTGTGTGTATTCCATCATCCATGTGCATTTACCTACTGAAGCACAAGAATGTTCCATACTGATATCCTGCATTATATAAACTTACATAATCTTCATGGCTTCTATACTTCATGAAAGTTATGATATCATTGCACTAGATTAGTGCTTTACTGATTTTCACGTCCTATTGGCTTCTCCTTTCCACTTCCAGCTTTTTTCCATTTCCAGACATTCATTAATCATTAGTGAAATTACTTTACCACTTTCTACATTTGTAGTAAATTCATTATTAAATCACTTTACATTTGGCATAAAAGGAGTCGCCACCAACTTTGTCGGAATTCCAAAGGGCTAGTTCCTAGAATTTCAAATGATGATTTTTCCCCATCGTATCTGTTTACTCTTCATTGTCTATCTTTTATTGAGTGAGGGAGATACATTACGAATAACATCTATCATTCATGGCATACATATTCCATGGATTAACATCCCCTCCCTCTTTATACACACACACACACAAACATATTATTTATTTTTTAAGATACATGATTTTTATTTGTCAATGTAGGTGGCTTGAGTCTAGGGTGTCCATTAAATGGCGGTGCAGCAGGCACTTTATTTGATGCATCTATCTTGAGTTTAAGAGTCGGAAACAACTATGTCACAACAGATACAGAGACTCCTCTGCTTGATTTTTCTACTAGTCCATTATGGTTAGATGTTTTTGTGGAGAACAATGCAAAAGCTTTAGTGCCTCTACTTTGGACCAGAGTTCAGGTTGGCAAGTCATATTACTTCCCCTCATACATGAGCACACGCAATCTCTTACATGTGTATATAACTATATGTCAAATTTTTTGTTTATATTGGTTCAGTGAGCCTGTTCTATCTTTAGTAAACTATAGTAATGAAGTTAACATAATTCTTCTGTTGCAACTTTTTTCTGAAGTAGATTTCAGTAGTGTACTTCAGTTAAGTCATGAATATTGACAACATGATATTTAGCCTGATGTTGGGGTTCTTAGTTTTTCTTATCCACGTTCTATATGTCTATCCTTGCAATATTGTGTAACAAGTGAATCTCTGCTAGCAAAGATATATCTTTATGCCAGTTGGGGAATGCTTGCTACCACTTTTGTCATACTATGGTAATCCTTTGTTGTCATGCAGGTCTCGGCCTCTTATGTAGTTTCCATTGTGTTTCTCGAATATTATTACAGAATTCTGAGTTTTATATGGCCTTGTGGAGTAAAAACATATGAGCATGTAATGGGATCATTGTCAAAATAATGATTCATGGCTCAAGGAGACAACTGGAAGTTTCATCTTGGCTATTTATACATAGTTACTGTGTCATCTACACCCTCTGTGTTTTTATCTTCTTCATGTAATTTTTTTATGCCAACCAACTGAGAATCACTTTGGAAGATGTGTCTGTGTTGCTATCGTAATCTGAAAATTTTACTAGATGAGAGCTAACTTGAGACACAGAATAAGAACCATATAGTAGGCAATAGGATAAACTGAGAATTAAGTAGAAGCATCAACTATTGTTTACTTGTTTTTGCAATGATTACAATTGAATTCTAGAAACCGGAACACTTGTAATTTCTAGAATTCTTAATTCAGTGTCTTAATCTATCCCATTTTAAAATGTTCTCTCTATCTATTATCTGACCAGGATTATAGTCTTTCATTTTAAGGTTGTACTTCACATGTTTTGGTCTATCACAATTTGTAGTCTGTTTATTTTTTTATTATAAAATTAGGCTAAAATACCTGAAATTGTATGAGATGATAAAAGTTAATGAACTGCACAAGGAATAGCTCTTGTCGTAAAAATATGATTGATTTGTGGTGTTGCACATGATCTGGAGAACAAAGTCTATTTCGGGAATTCAATGGTAAAACACATGAACCCGCACAACTTAAGTATCATTGAAGAATTAAGATGAATAAATTATCTGAAGTTGACTAAATCTGATCAAGGTCATTTGATGTTTGTAATATCTATGTCTTCCATATTGCTTTTGTGCATGTATCTTGCAATTTTATTTAGTTCTTTCGATAAGAAAGAGATACACTTAGCTTTGATTTTCTTTTGCGGTGAACCTCTGAATGC
Source organism: Oenanthe javanica (assembly GCA_008931105.1). Taxonomy (NCBI): domain Eukaryota; kingdom Viridiplantae; phylum Streptophyta; class Magnoliopsida; order Apiales; family Apiaceae; genus Oenanthe; species Oenanthe javanica. Next base: position 38,613 of record QRFB01002319.1, on the reverse strand, counting down.
CCTTGTCTGAGAGTCTTATTTTATACTTCCTTTTGCAAGTAATTGATTGAAATCAATAGTTCATCACTGTTGATTGGTTAGGTGAGGGGCCAAATCAGCCTGCTTCATGGAGGAATCCTCGTCTTTGGATTGTCAGATTTTCAAGTTTCTGAATTTGAACTTGTCGCTGAAGAACTTTCGTTGAGCGATTCTGTTATAAAGGTATGAGTAGTACTTCATGCCCTGCCTACACATTTACACAAACACATCATTTGCTTGAGGGTCTACCACTTATAATAAGAAGCATTTGTATCTCTCTGAACTAAGGTTTATGGTGCATTTCGAATGGCTGTCAAAATGTTACTCATGTGGAACTCTAAAATCACAATCAATGATGGTGGGGATAACATTGATACTTCCTCTATCCTAGAAGTTAGAAATCTTGCTGTCCTAAGGGTATGGTCATTTAATATTATGATACCAGATATTAATGTAAGTGTTTTTTCTTAGTAATTTAATTACGTGTTATAGTTCTTTTCCATTTACAGGGAAATTCCGTTGTTAGTTCAAATTCAAACTTGGCTTTATATGGTCAAGGACTACTAACGCTGACCGGTCCGGGTGATGTCATCAAAGCGCAACGACTTTCCTTGTCTCTATTCTATAATGTATCTGTAAGACGTTATCATTATTGCATAATATTTAAATGTTCAAGGTGGTAATTGCCACACTCTTCAATACCTGCATTTTTATGTGAGAGACCAGCATCTTTTTGCCGTTCGTTTTAGAGTTTATTCTTTAGCACTAACTGTATGCACTTGCTGCTAATTTATAAGATCGCAATATTCAATTATGTATTTAATGTCTTGCACATCTTGTGCTTTTATAGTTTTAGGCATGCATATTTTATATGTACTGTATATTCTAAATGTTCTTGGACGAGTTGTCATTTTGTTTCAACTTTTCCTCCGGTAATGTATATTTATATATTGTATATCCCTTGTAAACCTAGAAATTCATGTTTGGTATGCTATTTTGCTTTTAAAAATAGCAAGAGCTTTGCAAGCTGCAAACATAATAAGCACAACATTCTAATTCCGAACTTTGGATTACTTGCTCAGTGGAGTGTTGAGTATGTGGACCGTGGAGTCTGATGTCTGCCTGGACTGATAATATCCTGCATTGCTGGCGAGAGTTTAAGGCCACAACATGCAGGAAGTTTAGTCCAGTTATTTCCTCTGTAAATATTCCCTTGTAATTGTAAAAGCAAAACCCTCAAAGATTTGAGATTAGTAATATTTTGCAGCTATGTTGAGCCACGTTGAATTTGTTGTCTTTCTGATTTTCTTGTTATTCTCAATTTCGTTTTCATTTATACTATCTGCAACTTTAGGTTCCTGATTGGAAGAAGTATGTGGACGGAACACTTAATAAAATTTTGTATCCTGTACTGAAAATTTCTTGGTGATTATCTTAGAGGGTTATTTATTCTTTGTAAGGTGATTTATGCTCAGTACAGTTTTGTTTTTGCTGATTAGGTTATTTACATTTAGCTTGGAGATATACTAAGCCTAATTTAGTTTATAAGAGCTTAGTGATTGATATATATGTTTATTTTTCATTCATTCATTTTCCTTCTGATTCCGATTTTGTGTAATATCCGCTGCATTTGTACTATATTTCATTATTCAGCTTATGTCTAGGTAAAACAATTAACAATCCTTAAACTTCGCAGATTGGCCCAGGTTCATTACTTCAAGCCCCACTGGATGATGATAACAGTAAGAGTGTGTGAGTATAAACATTTGGTCCATCCCTTTCTATATTGTTTTGGCTTATAAGTTGGGAGATCATATACTTTCAAGTTCGAAGTAAATATTTTTTACTCGCAGCACATTTTTGAATTTTGACATTTTCTTACTGCTATAGAGTAACCAAATCACATTGCGGGAGTCAGGCATGTCCGAAAGATTTGTTAACTCCGCCAGATGATTGCCATCTTAACTATACACTATCCTTCTCACTGCAAGTAAGTGCATAATTATAAATTGTATAGATGTGTGTTTGTGTAATGTTATGTTTACTTTTGTAAATTTTTTAACATATATTTATGGAGGCTTATATTGCTTCACAGACTAACATATTGGTATCGTTGTTAACTTCTGGTAGATATGTCGTGTTGAAGACATTCTTGTATATGGCATCATAAAGGGAAGTATAATCCACATTCACCGAGCTAGAACTGTCATTGTGGACACTAATGGAACAATCACTGCATCAGAATTAGGTAAGATTTCGAATAATGTTGGTTATATGATGTAAGAATATTTCTGTAGCAGTAAAAAATTGATCCTGTACTTTCCATTTTAATAACTTCTTTAGTATCAGATCAGTTTCTAACGAGTTCCTACATGTTGAGGAGAATGGCTATCAGCACTGCATTTTTAGCTAGGGTATAATGATTATTGTAGTATTAAATTTTTGACTAGAAAAAAGTACAAATGACTGACTTTCATACAAATTTTTGGAGGGGAGGGGTTGGAGGATGAAATCATGCCTGCCAGTTACTACTAATTGTAGCATTTTAATATTAAAAAGTTTAGTTTTTTGTTTTTGCCTTGATATTTAGATCTTGAAATATAAACTACTCCTGGGGCAACCAACTACATAATATAGTGACAATTTCACATGTATCGGAAAGGGAAACTATTCAACTACTAACCCTGGGCCTGGGGCAGTTATTAGTAGTTTTTTAAAGGTAGTGCCTTAATATAGATTATTTTCCAGGTTGCAGAAATGGTATTGGAAAAGGGAACTATTCAAATGGGACTAGTGGTGGTGCTGGTCACGGGGGGAAGGGGGGTTCTGGAGTTTACAATGGAAGGGTGAGTGAAGGAGGTAATATATATGGCAGCCCCAATCTTCCTTGTGAGTTGGGAAGTGGAAGTGGAGGTCCTCATGTATCTCATGACCATGTCGCAGGAGGGGGAATGATTGGTAAGCATTTCTGCATAACCTTTAAAATTTATAAGCATGTAAAAAATACTTGTTCTGATGGTTAATGGTCTTTTAGATGTTTCTGACGCCAAAGAAATTGGGCTCTGCATCTCTCTCTCTCTGAGATTTCTAGTTGTTGAAAATAAACTTAAATAGCTGGAACATTTTTTCAATTATCTTGAAATTTTAATAATATTACATTAATGCAGTCGCAACATATATTATGTATATCCAAGGATGGTTACTGCATTATATGTTTGTTCATTTCAGAAATGGTGATTTTTCGGTTCAAATTGGATAGAGAAAGGACCACACCTTCCTGGGAAGGCCTGATTCTTGTTTTCCACTATAGTTGTTTTCCACTGTAGTGACAAATGATCAATAGTTGAAATATGGAATGCTTCGATAAAGTCCTTCTTACATATACTAAATAAACATTTTCCCCGTGATAATTAATTGTAAATACCTTTATGTATTTAGTAAAACAATAAAGAAAAGAGTGTGTGATTTATATCTTCTTGCCTTTAGTTGAGGTGGCCCTAGCATGTGAATATATAAAATTATGGTTACAAACAACATTGTTTAGATCATTAGATCAGTTGCCCTGAAATATGTCAACTTCCATCATCTGTCAGCACAACTTAGCATCCGCTATTATCAATAGTGTTAACTGAAAGGTAAGGATGCTATTTCATTTACCAATGTCAAATTCTAATATGAGAATGAGCTCTTGTTTACTGTTATGGTGTTATTATTAATATTATATGTATATGTATTTCAGTGATTGGATCTATTTATTGGCCACTTTCGAGGCTTTATATAGCTGGATCAATGAGGGCTGATGGTCAAAGTTATGATAGAGCAATAGAGAATGTTAATGGTAGCACAGTGGGAGGACTTGGTGGAGGTTCTGGTGGAACAATCCTTCTCTTCTTAGAAGCACTTGCCCTTGTGCAGGACTCCTATCTCTCTGTTGCTGGAGGGAATGGTGTCCCTCTCGGTGGTGGTGGTGGAGGAGGAGGAAGACTTCATTTTCACTGGTCTAATATAGATGTAGGGAATGAATATGTTCCTCTTGCAGCTATAAATGGCACCGTCTATAGTAGGTATGCTAACAATCATGATACCCGCAACTATTTATTCCTATTAATTTCGTCTCTTTCAATAATTTTTTATTTATTAGTTTGTAAAATGATAAATTTTGGACAGATTGATTGTATTTGGTTTGTATATATTTATAATTCTGAGAACCTTTTGAATCTTTCGAGATTGACCCTACTCGTTACGCTCTACTTGGCTCGTTATGTTAGACTATAAATTATACATAGTACAATTTAGTCATTCATATTTTCTTTTTGGCCAGGTTGTAACTTTGGCCCACTATAAACTGGGTATAACATTGGTAAAAAAACATATACGTTTGCCACCTTCATTCAGCATTTTCAAAATAAATTCCGAGATGTATAAGACAAAGCTCGAATGTACTCGTCTTGTTTAGAGCCCTGGTGCTTAGTGCCAATGCTTATGTATTAAAATAAAAGCTAAATAATACAGCTGCAAAGTTAGTATAAGCATATAATAGCCTCCAATTAAAAAAGTATATATAGTGGTATTACTTTAGTACTTTCAAATGGCTATGCTACGACTAGATGCAACTTAAAATTTAAAATAAATTTTATGTCCTCAACTTATATACATATGATTGATTATCTACAGAGGTGGTACAGGCGATAGTGGCGGGCTTCCAGGAGAGGAAGGCACTGTTACAGGAAAGAAGTGCCCTAAAGGCCTATATGGCACATACTGTAAGGTATGTCTTACTTTCTCTTAGTTGATTGCGCTTTTTTTCTTGCTGTCAAACTTAACACCGAAGATCTCATGGATTGCCTTAAATATTCATGTGCAGGATGAAAATCCAGTAGCTACCATCTCTTTATTGCTCAGTTTAAGCTTTTTTTAAAGTTTGGGTTTTTGTTTCTTTTATTAATCATCTAAGAATGTCATGTTGCTTTCATGCTTTGTCTGTATTCCCTTTTGTTTTACATAAGAACAATTTATTAGCTATTACCATATACCCGGAATGGATATTCTATTTTGGTCATATTAAGTTTTTAAAGTACATTCAGCGATAGATTATTTTATTTTATTTTTGTTTCTATATAACTTCTTAAACTTACGAATAGTGAGAGCAGAACTCTATGCAATTATGACCATGTTGGAGCTACACATGTACAAAATCTGAATTTCCAGTTGTGTAACTTTTTGTTTTTAAAGTGTGCTTCTTTAATATATATTTTGTAAGTAAAACTATAAATTGTGTTGTCAAGAGAGTTAATTTACTGTTTTTTTTGGTATGATGGCTCTGACTGCTCCCAAAAGTAAACGATAACTTGCTGTACATGAATGTTTTTTGCTCCTAAATTCAGAAAATAAATAGATGAAATAGTGATATAGCAATAGTTGCCTCACGTAACTTCAATTCAAAATTTACCTTGCGTTGCACTAATTAGTAAGTAGCACAAGTTTATGATATAAATCAAATCAAGAATACATCACAATAAACTAGATAAGGCACAAAAAATATAAGATTATTGGACCATCTAGTTTATATCATAAAATTATTGGACGATCTAATTTCTTCTGAATACCGATGGGAGGGGGTGTTTGCTCTGAACAGGAAAGTAAATTGAAACTCACTTTCAACAACTAGAGAAATAAATAACCAATGCTGCAAATTCTAGGGCATTAGATCACCTCAAAACTTAAAGGCCAAGTGATGCACAATCTTACTAAAGAATTGCACAATGTAACCAGGGGTCACAAGTAGTGATTTTGCATCTTATTCCATGTATAATGTGAACAAGGAAAAAGTGACGAGATGAACAAAAAAATTAGAACAAGCAAAGCTGGTAAATATTGTATTGCGGTCTATGGATCAGTCATCTATAATCGTGTCACTTCTTCCTTATATCGGCGGAGTATAGATTCTGGAAAGACACGAACAACATATATCTCTGCTGAATATGTGTATGGGTGCCAGAAACATACCTGTTCTTTTCAGTGCCTTCTTAAAGCTCACTGACATAACAATAGACAATAGTGTACCACTTATCTGCTTCTTGGTCTATGTTAATGTAAAACTGTATCTTATTATTATCTTCACCTTCATATTTTGTCATACGTACTGCCAAGTGCACAGGCTGGTTGTAAAGCTTGTTAAATTGTAGAATTAATTTCTTTCTTGATGCAATGCAATGCACAATCAGGAGTGCCCTGTTGGTACTTACAAAGACGTTGAAGGTTCGGATGCAAGTCTCTGTACCCCATGTTCCAAAGATCTCCTTCCAAGTCGTGCATCCTTTGTATATGTGCGAGGTATGTTTGTTCACGAAGTCTGCATGCTTTCTGTTGCATTAGTTGTCTATTTCCTTTGTTCATCCTTGGAATGTGTATAAGCTATTATAGTATAATCTCACATGTGAAGTGCAAGTTTGCAGGGGGGGCTATTCACCCATTTTGTCCTTATAGATGTATATCTGACGAGTACAGGATGCCAAACTGCTACAAACCTTTCGAGGAGCTCATATACACATTTGGAGGACCATGGCCTTTTGCACTTCTTTTGTCAAGTGTTGTGATCCTCCTGGCTCTTTCTTTGAGTACTTTGAGAATCAAATTGGTTGGACCCGACTGTTCATATGAAAATGCAAGTTCTGTTGAACAACCCAGTTATAACCATTTCCCTCATCTTCTTTCCCTGTCAGAGGTATCTAAAAGTTATCAAAGTTTGTAACTTACCTGTCTACCTCTAGTTATGTCAAAGTAATATGGCCCCCTTTTCTGCTTTTGTCATACTTGATCAGGTCCGGGGAAGCCGAGCTGATGAAACTCAGACTCATGTTCACAGGATGTATTTCATGGGCCCAAATACATTTAGAGAACCCTGGCATCTTCCTTATTCACCTCCCAGTTCAATCATTGATGTAGTGTAAGAGTTGACTACTTTTTTGCCTAATGCTACTAATTTTTAATTTTTTTTTATTGCAGATGAGGAAACAAATATTGTATGCAACTGTTAGTATTCTTGGGAAAGTGTGCGAATANTCTGTTGAACAACCCAGTTATAACCATTTCCCTCATCTTCTTTCCCTGTCAGAGGTATCTAAAAGTTATCAAAGTTTGTAACTTACCTGTCTATCTCTAGTTATGTCAAAGTAATATGCCCCCCTTTTCTGCTTTTGTCATACTTGATCAGGTCCGGGGAAGCCGAGCTGATGAAACTCAGACTCATGTACACAGGATGTATTTCATGGGCCCAAATACATTTAGAGAACCCTGGCACCTTCCTTATTCACCTCCCAGTTCAATCATTGATATAGTGTAAGAGTTGACTACTTTTTTGCCTTATGCTACTAATTTTTAATTATTTTTTATTGCAGATGAAGAAACAAATATTGTATGCAACTGTTATATTCTTGGGAAAGTGTGCGAATAAAAAAACTGATGAAGAAACCCCACTTTTCATTATAACAATCTGAATTAGCAACACCTAACGCTTTTATAGTTAAATGAGTTTCTCTTTCCATCGTGCTTACTCCCAGGAAGACATAATTCCTCTTAATCACATTATGTTGTGTTATTGATCCAAACTGTCAAGCTATTAGCTTTCAGAGGAAAAAGGACTTCAAAACACTTTTTCATAGGCTAACTGGGATTTGTTCGTCGATCTTCCCAAAGTTCATTTCCCTGTTTGAAACAGTTGATAACAATAATTTCACACACACTGTATATTAGCTTGTAGCTGTTCGAACAGGTAGAGATTTATCTTATAGTGATATACTAATATGCAATATACAATATATATATATATATATATATATATTAAACTGCAGGTATGAAGATGCTTTTAACAGATTCATCGATGAGATTAACTCGATTGCTGCATATAACTGGTGGGAAGGATCGGTTTACAGCATACTAACAGTGCTCGCATATCCTTGTGCTTGGTCCTGGAAACAGTGGTGTAGACGTAATAAAATTCAATGCCTTCAGGAATATGTCAAGTCTGAGTATGATCATTCTTGTTTACGGTCCTGCCGATCACGAGCACTATACAAAGGAATGAAGGTTTGACACTTTGACTTGTGTACATAAATTCTACTGTGAATTCACTTATGCCTTCATTAAAATCATCTGCAGCACTCTATTCTGTCTAGTAATGGCATCATCAAAATTTTATGTTCTCTTGTACTATTTTTATTGTGTACGTTAAACAATGTCGAAGCATTCTATTCTGACTGGCATTCGTCTACATTCTAACTTTTGGAAAGAAAAATGAAGTTGTTGGTGCTTTTTACTTTGCATGACAATTACTTATTTGGAATTAACTTATTTAATGGCCGAACAAAATATTTAGACGTTACAGTACTCTTACATAAGTTGACATCACATGAATAGGGACACCCACTGCTTGAATGTGAAACATATGTCATCATTTCTGAAGCGACGATGATATTTGACTACCCTCAAGGACACTGTCTTAGTTCCACCTTTCTCAAGAATAATTTTGTTCATTGTATGATCATTATATATAGACGGTAACTCTTGCAGCTTGGGGCAACTCCAGACTTAATGGTTGCATACATAGATTTCTTCCTTGGTGGTGATGAGAAGCGACGAGAAATGGTATCAATCATACAGAAGAGATTCCCAATGTGCATAATATTTGGAGGAGATGGAAGCTACATGTCACCATACCATATGCACAGTGACACACTTCTGACAAATCTTCTTGCACAGGTATCTGAAAGTCTAATAACTTTAATAGTTTATTTGTCTGAATATAATTCTCTAAATTAATGAGTTATATTGGTTCTTCCCAGCATGTTCCACCAACTGTGTGGAATCGCTTCGTGGCTGGTCTGAATGTGCAGCTGAGAACTGTGAGACATGGCTGGATTCATTTTGCTCTAATACCTGTGATTAATTGGATAAAAAGCCATGTGGACCCCCAGCTTGAGTTTCATGGGGTTACAATTGAGCTTGGATGGTTCCAGGCAACTGCTAATGGGTACTATCAGCTGGGCATCTTAGTAGTTGTTGGCGATTATTGTCCCCATAGTCTCCACCAGTCTGATTTTCTGGAATGCAGTGAGGACTGCCCAAGGTATATCTGTGTTATGGAATGCATAAGGTCATACATAACCTGCAATAATTTTCTGCACATCAAACATCTTAGCCTAGAACTAACTTCACTAAAAAGTTTTTTTGTAATAGTTTCCAGTCTCAGATTCAGCGCTGAAGTTATATGACCTATTAATCCAGTATCTTACAAACACATTTAGAATGACATTATCTCTAACGGTGTTTGAGACTCTCAGTGAGTGGAAAGGGAGGGAAGGATAGATGATATACTACTTCTAATGAATTGAATTGTAAAGCATCAAATCTCTTTTCCAAATTTCAGTTCTATATTATCAGCCTTTTTGTTATAAAATTTATGATAGATAAGTCATCTAAGACTATTGGGTCATAAACTTTTCTGTTTCGCACTATGTTTATGAGCAAACATCAGGATGTCTTAGTGCCAAAAATATTGTTAATATCGTAAAAATAAGTGACTCCGAAGAGTACCTATGCACTGAACAAAGTACATGTATTCAAATGGAGAACAAAGCACATGTATTCAAATGCACAATTCATCCTAGTCATTCAACTTAGTTTTTGCTTGCTGATTTGATTTTTATAATGCTTATTAAAACAGTATGTTTTCTTCTTAGCCCGTCATCAAGGAATGTTGCAACTCTTGTACAGCCGCAGTCAAGTCAGCTGCATGTGAGTCATGCATTATGTCGGAAAAAAATTACTTGTGGAACTAACGGAGGACTCATAAATGATGCTACCTTAAAATCATTGGATCTTAGAAAAGATTTTCTTTTTCCACCATCTTTGCTCTTGCATAATACCAGACCTGTGGGCCGCCAGGTACTTGAAATCTCTGCAACATGCAAGTTACTAGAACACTTCATCTTCATTTATTAACTGGCTATATATACTATGTTTCAGGATACCCTGCAGCTGCTGATCTCTATCATTCTTCTGGCTGACATTTTTGTGACCATCCTCTTATTGCTCCAGTCATTTTGGATTTCGCTTGGAACTTTTCTTGCTATTCTTCTTGTTCTTCCTTTGTCATTGCTTTTCCCATTTCCTGCTGGCTTGAATGCGTTGTTCAGTAAAGGTCCCAGGAGAGCATCACTCGCTCGTGTCTATGCATTGTGGAATGTTACTTCTCTGTCAAACATTGTAAGGTTTCCCCAATACATTAATAAGTTAA